>WSXT02154757.1:0-10191 GCA_011762715.2 Neuroterus valhalla | reverse complement strand
ACTATTGAGTGGGGGTTGTGAGGTGCAAGCGATGCACATTCCACATTAAGACGAATTGTATGGGGTTCGCATAGTAAAAGCGTTACATTTCATCGTTTAATATAAAGAGTTATGGGGTTTTCATTAAAATTTTCTTCAAATTCAGTATGGATAGTCTTATATTTTTTGGTACACTCTCAGATAAATCATGATAATCAAAATAAGATTTTAAGTATAAAAGCGTATTTATTATTTCATTCTCCATATCTTCAAAATCTTCATTATAATTATATTATAAATTTTTTTTTATATACATTTTCATACTTGTTATTAATATTAAAACACGTCGCTGATTTCCGTCTTAGTTCTATACGATAATTATTTATAACACTACTTTCGAGTTATTTCTGCAATCCACACATGCAGCGTTATAGAAGAACTGAGGATCAAAAGCGGTACTTACTATAAGTAGTACGAAATTATAGAATTAGACTGAATACAAAATGGATTTAAATCATATTCCATTATAGCATTTGAAACTTATTCATAATAATATCAAGCTGACATACTGTAAGATACAAAAAATGTATTTTATTATACAGGGTGATCCTGAACTCTTCATGTTCCTTGTATTTAAAAACTCCTTGTGTAAAACTGAACAAAAAAATATAGGTAAAAAATTTTGTACGATTAATAGTTTTCGAACTGTTGAGGGTTGTAAATAACCAATAGGAGCTTGCTATTCTCGTGCAGCCATAAGCATCTTGCACGAACTCTGGAATACACTTCACTTCAATACAGTGGAGTGTCGTGACAATCAAATCAGAGACAGGCATTTTCAGAGCAGCCTGAATTTTCAAAACATATCACATCATTTGAATAAGAAGCAAGGACACTTGTATCAGGAAACTTTGATCGATTACGTTGGTCTAAATTAATCAATATAGCAAAAGTCACACAATGTCATATAACTTGCAGCAAAACTAACAAAACACTTGAAATTTGTGAATCCAGGTTGACCGTCTTCCTTACGAACTCATTGGCAAGATTGAAGAACAAAACAACTTTTTTTACAACAAAGGCAGACACTTTGATTCCTTGCAGGGTGTTTGTTACATAACTTGTCTGTTGTGTTCTCCGATGGAGAAACTACCCAATAAACTCTTCAAACTTGTGCTTGATTCAGTTTACAGTGTAATGCATACACAGAGTTGCAAATATTGCAAAACGGTTAGAAACCTCTTCTTTCATGAAGATTATTGATTTTTTTTTACATTATCATTCTGAATGACCACCTCAGTCAGAAGAAACTATTTTTTTAAGTCTGTCTGAATTCTGTAAACTCGATGACTTTCGAAAGAATTGTATTGGATAGCGATTTGGCACACTTTTCTAAGGCCGGAAAAGAAAGGACGAGTTTGTTAACCAGACATTTTAGGCCAATGGTTCTGGTTTTATCCATCGAAATAGCTTTTTGAAAAATCAAAAATTCACATTTCCGCTCAAACTATGCAAGGTGCAAGAAATGTTGAGCACCCTAATTATTCATTTTGAAAAGATCTAACAATTTTTTCAAATCACTTTTTTCATAAGATGCATAGTTTCCGTTCAAATCGTGAAAAATGTTGCCAAAAATGAAAAATTTCATTTTCCAGCAAAACCATGCAAGATTCGATAAAAATGAAAAGTACCAATATTGTTAACCTTGAAAAAATCTGCAAATTCACTGTTAATTATTTCTAAATAAGATGAATAATTTTCGTTTTATTCACGATAAGGCACTTACAAGAATAAAAAAATACCATTTTTCAGCCTAACAATAAGAGCCAAGAAGAAAAATTGAATAGAAAAATTGTTCATCTTGAAAAAACAATGAAAAATTAAATTTGATAGTCAAACTATGCGAGATAAAAATACCGGTGGCGAGTACTGTAATGTAGAGCCTTGAGTAAAATTATTTTCAAAAAATTTTCATCAAGAATAAAAAAAATCCAATAATCTTCAAAGAAGTATAGGCCGTAGCGTAGATAGCCTTGCGTCATGGGGAAGACTATTTCCTGACTAACCCCAAATATGAATTACCAACACCAATGGGGGGGCTATACCCTAGACCCCCCCCCCCTATCTACGTTACCGAGTACAGGTTTTCAACAGATATGCAATATTTGCAACTCTGTGTATGTACACGGAAAAAATAAGTTGGCAAAATTTTAATAGACTGAGTCAACCATTTCTGGATGGGGCCGAAAATACGTCAGAATTTGAAAAAGTCTCAGTTACAAAATTTGACAGACATTTATTGAGAGAGTATAAGACGTCAAAGAATTACAAAAGACTGTCAAAGAAAATCTGAAGCCAGTCAATGAAATTTCTGTTAATTGCCAGAGCGAGTGAATGAAACTTTCGAAAACTGTTAACGAAAATTTGGAAAACCGTGATGCCACTAAAATAAAATGAAAATTATTTTTAATATTTGTTTTATCATCCCACTCCTATAGATTTATACTTGAATTATAATTTTTCTCATAATTACACACACGTGAACACTGCACATATTATCGCAAGCTTTCAACGCTATTAAAAATTAGAATATTGCTGGGAGGTTTCGAACTACCTAACATACTTCTAACGTTTTGTCCTAATGACTATAACCACACGGCTAACACACCACTCAGAATAATTGACAAAAATATCGGTCGAACATGAGTGCTCGAAAATGTAGGGTCGTGTGTAAAATATTTGGACCCTGTTTCACCAGATTTTTTTTTATGATAAGGTAATTATTTATAAGATACAGTTTTTCGTTAAAATTTATATTTTTTTCCGTTGAATATATAAATCAACAGTCATTTCAAAATACGAAATACAATCATTCTGGAAAAATTTCGAAATGAAAAATAATGGAAGTTTGATTTTTTCCATTCAGAGATGATTCTATTGTAAATATTTTGATTAGAACTGTGAATTTTCCAACTTAGAATGTATTGGATTTTGAGTATACATATATACTTAAATTTTAATTGACTCTAATTTGAAATTATTATCAACTTTGAAGAATTTTAAAAGATTCGATAGGTACTTTTTCTCAGTCAAGAGTTTTTTTTTGAGACGCATTTGCTTTTAAAATTAAAATATATTTATGTATAAGAATTGAAATATGAGATGATAAAAAGTGGAATGTTTTAAATAAAAGACTGAAATATTTATTTTCTTTTTTCATTTTGTACTTTCCATTCGAAACACTCAAATTTCATAGCTTGTCTAAAACTCTGTCAAAATCTGCTTAATAGACTTTAGGTAACTGTCGATCCTAAACTGTTTTTCGAAAATTCGAATACTTCTTTTTACCTTTTTGACAAATTCTGCTGCTTTCTGTTGAAAAATACAAGATATTCCAAGGAAAAATAACCTATCCTAGATTGGATGGCTAGTCAAGTAAAGTTTCGAAAACTTATTTTTTCCGTGTATTATATTGTAAACTGAATCAAGCACGCAAATAGCCGAGCGCGAAGCGCGATTTCCGAATGACTTTCCGAGCCTTTCCAAGATGAATAATTTCTTCTTTCAATATTCCTTCTTGTCTTGTAGAGTTTGGCTGGAAAATGGTATTTTTTTATTTTTGTAAGTGCGTTATCGTGATTCAAACGAAAACCATTCGTCTTAGCGAAAAATAATCAACAGTAAATTCGACGATTTTTTCAAGGTGAACCATTTCGGCACATTTCATTTTTATCGTGTCTTGCATAGTTTTGCTGGAAAATGAAAATTCTCATTTTTGGTAACATGTTTCACGATTTAAACAAAAATCATGCATCATATTAAAAACGTGGTTTCAAGAAAATTTTTAGATCTTCTCGAAATGAATAATTAGGGTCCTCAACGTTTTTTGCACCTTTTTGAGCGAAAATGTGTATTTTTCATTTTTCAAAAAGCGATTTCGATAGATGAAACCAGAATCATTGTAAAAAAGTGTGCCAAAGCACTATCCAATATAATTCTTTCGAAAGTCATCGAGTTTACAGATTGTAGCATGTAGGTTTATTCTACACTCAATAATTCGAATATCGAAGTGTATTATAGTAGATAAGAACGCTAAATTCAGAATTCTGCGACAAGCTAGCCCGCGCAAGGTACGTTAACCACTTCCCCCAATGTAGTGTGGAAAATTCAGAACCAATCGGAAAATAGCGTGTTTTCCCGGTCCAAAAGGCCGGTGATACTCGGGAATGATAGCGGTTGTTCCAGCACTCGCTTTCGAAGGCTTGGCGATAGTGGTTAGGCAGGCGTGTGTTCCTGAGGAGAGTAGTGGCCTAAAATTTTAACTTCCGGGTAGAAGTTCGTTTTGATTGCTAGTGATCGGTGTTTAGAATCCAAATTTTGGCAAAGGACAACCCCGAATTCTCGTCAGGAATTATTGTAGAACGCGTCATATTTCTCCTAGGTAACAAATAGGATTATTTATATGTTCTATGTCATAAGACAAAAAGTGGCAATGGGTTATTAGAAATCAACTAGGGACTTGATGACTCCGCCTCATGGAAACCCACATAAAATGATAGGTTTGCTTCACCACGTCCCACTCCAAAAATAAATTCAAAATTAATGTACGAAGGGTTTACCTTTAATCCCAAACAGGGAAAGAAGGGCATAGGACTGAGAATGTAACAAATGGCGCCCGAACAGGGACCATGAAGGTTGAAAGTGGGTCATCAAATTTCAGCATTTCTAAATTGGTGTTGGAATACACAACCGATAGATATCACCCCTCCCATGATTACGTGTTTCTTTTTTGTAGTCGTTGTTGAGATCATTCTTTTTCTACAATTTGTTTCATAATAAAAATAAAAAAATGAACGGAACAGGAAGTGACGTATCACATTCCCCAACGAATTCTTCGCCAGAGTTCTCTCACCTCACACACAATGTGGAGGTGAACCCTAATAACCCTCCCCACTTCAATATACAAGTTCGGGAGTTTAACACTGATGACCCTCCAATAAAATTAAGGGCAAACGAAACCCAACAGGGGCCCCAAGAAAATCCAGATTCGATCCATGCTTGCGAAAAGGAATCGAATGTCCGGGAAAATCTTAACGATCATAAGTTCGGAGATACGGAATCAGATATTGAGGATGGCCCCGATATCCAGGAATGGGAGGACTTGGCCAAAGAGTTGAATTCCGTCAAAAGTACTCTTGACAAGGTAATAAAAAAACAGGCACGCGTTGTTACTACGGTGAAACAAAATAAAACCAAACTGGCTGGACTTGATCCGGGAATAAATGTCTTGAAAAGTATTGTGGAAGACCGGGTTGGAAAAAAATTAGCAAAAAACATACATAAAGAGCCCGAAAAATGTGAGCAACGTTCACGAATGTATGAGGAACATGCCACGGAGGTGGATAAGCGGGTCGATCGCCTTTTTCGCGAGACGGAAGAAATCCATTGAACAAGTGGTGATTTGATAATTAATAAAATGAGTAATGAAAAAAGATTGAGGGATATAGAGATGAACCAATCTCGTTTAGAAGAAAGAGTCGAACGAAAAGTAATTCCATGTGGGAAATCACCATAGTTAAAAAATCTACCGATTCCAAAGTTTTCTGGAAGTAGCAAGGAGAAACCAAAGCAATTTTTGAGAGATTTTGAGGCACACATCGATGCTGTTGACGTTGGTAAAACGCATCAGCATTGTGTGGTTTTGTCTTCTTTGGAGGGCATGGCGAGAGAGTGGTGGAACCTTATGTCCGCCGGAAATGACGATGTTGAATCTTTCAAGACAAAATTCATACAAAAATTTTGGAATGAAAATATTCAGCATCAGATTAGCAGAGAGTTGGAATATGGGTGGTATAACCTTCGAAGTAAAATTTCGCGGGCAGCCTATGCCATTCAGATCACAACCAGTGCTAGAGATTTGATTCCACCACCCTCAAATTCAGAAATCGTAAATGAACTATCCAGACACTTTTCGGAGGATATTAAAACTGCTATCTTAGTCAGAGGGATCAGGGATTTCAAAGGCCCTATTGAATTGTTGGAGATATTTGATTTGAGCCAACCTGTGAACTTCGAAAACTACCGAGATGGTTCATCACCCTATAGCCCTGAATTTGATCAGAATCCCCAAGAGCGCGGTGGTTATCGACCACCCCCAAATAGAGGCCAAAATAACTATCAGGGCAGTTATAATCCTGGTTGGAGAACGCGAAATAACGACCGACAGTATAATCCCAATGGTCAAAATCATAATTCTAACCGTAATAGATACACGCATTACAACGATCATAATCGGGGTAGATACAACCAGAATTATAGCTCACCCAAAAACTATACAACTCAAACGCCCGTCGCAAATGCCAACGCTGATTTTTATCCGAGGGTAAATCCACCCCCCCCCCCCCTCCCTTATGATCACGAGCTCAATAGGAATGCTGAACAACCCCGTGATCCTCATTACAACAGCCAAAATTTTGGAAATCCTCGCTCTGACAACCGGAACCCATAAGCGAATGGCTCTAAGCATAATTGTCCATCCAACCGTAACAACCACGCACTTAATGCTACTGCAAATCCATTTCAACCCAATTTCCCCCAACAACCGAATTTACATGTCCAAAACAACCCAAATGTGACCCGTGAGGGAAACTCGTAAGCCTCGAGTTTGAAAATTATATTGTACCAGAAAAAGAAACTGCGCCAAACTCGAGTCAACCTAAAAGAAAATCATAGAGAAGGAAATTGCAAGCGTGGAACTTCCTTCAGACTTGCGAGAAGATTTACTCGACACCGAGGATGATACAATTAATAAGAGATAAGACAAATGCCCCCTTATAGGAACAAATTTAGAAAATAAATCGGTGAAAGCCTTGATGGATACCAGTAGTGAGGTCACTTGTATCTCGGAATCGTTTTATGATCAAAATGTGGTCAAATAAAAAAATTGCGAAAAGCTCCCAATTGTGGGGATCACAATTATAGACGCAACTGGCTCAAGACCAGTACGCATAAAAACGCAGTTGCATGCAAATATTAATTTAGGCGAATGGCAAGGGCATTGGTATTTATTATTGTGCCAAAGTTGAACAAGGATTGCATCCTTCCCGTAGATTTACTGACGCTAAGACACGCGAACAAAATTGTAAAACTTCCTTTAATTGGAGATGAACCTAAAAATATAAGGGTTATGATAAATCCGGATTATACAAACGAAATTTGCCACATACAAGGCATAGGTGAAAACTGGTTACAAGAAGATGAGATTGTTGATCATAGGGGGGGGGGGGGGAAGAATATTAATACAATTGAGCCAGAAGAAATTAAAGAGTTATCGATGGAAACGATGATGAAGAAAATTGAAATGGTAGATACGCTCAATGCGGGTGAAAAGCAACATTTTGTAGAATTGATCTTGAGACATAAGAAGTTATTCAATGAGGAACCGGGGGTTAATCAATGTTTATCAACATGAACTAAAAGTTAGGGATGATCAACCATTCATTATTCAGTACCGATGGCCCTCCGTAAACGCGTAGGCAGTGAAATAGACAGCCTAATGAAAATAGGTCAAATCCGGCGCTCTAATAGCCCTTATATGAATCCCTTAGTCAGCGTTACAAAAAAATGGCGACATACGCCTTTGCTTGGATGCGAGAAAACTAAATACTATACTGATAGATGATTACGAATGTTCGGAACCTATGGACACAATCTTTCAATGCTGTGCAGGGGTTAAAATTATGTCGACACTCGACTTGGTAATGAGCTTCTGGCAGATTCCGCTTCGCCCGGAGTCCTGCAAATACACCGCATTTCTCTTCGAAGGGAAATTTCACGAATTCTGCATAACGTCCTTCGGTTTGAAAACCAGCACGGCGGCTCTCGTTAGGGGATTAGACTTCGCTCTCAGAGGAATAGGAGATTTTGTCATGAACTTCGTGGATGACCTATTGTGTGTCTCGAAGGATACCAAGCAACATTTTTATCACCTCGATAAGCTCTTTCAGTGCCTGGAAGAACATAATTTGACTATTAACTTTGAAAAGTCAAATTGTTTTCGCCAAGAGGTCAAATTTTTCGGGTTTATCCTTACACCACAAGGTATCCAACCCGATCCTGATAAACTCAGAGCAATTACAGAGTACCCCCGACCTAAAAGGGTTGAGGCCTACGCGGTTTCTTAGGGCTGATAAATTTCTCTACCAAATTATCAAAGGATCACGCCAAAGAAATCGTACCCCTCCTTGAGCTCCTTAAGAAGGGTGTGATATGAAAATGGACGCCAGAAAGGGAAGAAGCTTTCAGGAAAACTAAAGAGCTATTCTGTGACCATATCCTACTTCATTACTCAGATCTCACAAAGCCCTTTTTCCTCCAATCCGATGCCAGCGATCTAGCGCTCGGCGCGGTTCTATACCAGATAGACGATGAGGGTAGCAATCAGCCAGTTTCTTATGCTAGTAGGACCCTGAAGGGACCCGAGATAAATTATTTTACATCGAAGAGGAACTCTTAGCCATTGTTTTGGCCCTGATGAAATTCCGGTCATTCATTTATGGTACAAGATTCACCATGAAGACGGATCATAGGGCGCTTATCTTCCTGCAGACTTGCAAGTTAATTGGCTCAAGACTCACACGTTGGATCTTGGCTATCCAAGAATACACATTCGACGTGGAGTACTTTGAGGGGAGATTTAACGTGATAGTCGATGCTTTAAGCAGGATCCCATACAACTTGGATGATGAAATATCCGATGTCAACCAGCGACGGGTTTCCTATTCCAGTTAGCGAAAAGATCATCCTCCAACCTCCGTAAAGCGCTCCAGAACTTCGCGAAGGAGCAAAATGATGACCCTTTACTGCGACAAAAATTCAAGGATGTCTGCGACAAGGGCACTAAAAGATATGTCATCTAGGATAATCTCCTGCACTTCGTCGACAAGCAGCTCAAAAAGTTATGTTTGATCACTACAAGCGTAGAGTACGTGATAGACGAATGTCACGACCTGTATGGGCACATCGGACCTATGAAATGTTTTCTCATGTTGAATGAAAGCTTCTATTTCCCCAAGTTTGCGAAAACAATCAGGCAAAGAATCTCCAGTTGCCCATCATGTCAACTGAATAAAGGGGCTAATCAAACATGCTTCTCTGAAATAAGAAACGTAACTCCCTCAAAACCTGGAGAACTACTCTCTATCGATTTTAATGGTCCACTGCCAGCAACTAGAGGTGGATTTAAGTACATACTTTCTACGATAGACACTTTTAGCAAGTTTGTGAAGCTGTATCCTATGAGAAGGTCTACCACCAAGAATGCTTTAACAAAAATAAGGGGAGACTACATTCCTAATTATGGAAAACCCGACAAGATAATTTGTGACCATGGAACACAATTCTTTTCTTCGAATTGTATCACAGCTCTGAAGGAGGAGAACATTCAGTTGATTTTCTCGTCAATACGCCATCCTCAAGGGAACATGGTGGAGCGGATACATCGGGAACAATCGAGGTTTTTTCGATCACTCCTCGGTGATAAACGTAACACGTGGTGGAAATCAGGGCCGCATTAACCATAAGGCATAGTAGGCAATTGCCCAGGGGCCCTGCATCAAATAGAGGCCCGTGCACGCAGCAAGAAAAAAAACGTTTCATTGAACGAAAATCTTATTTGAAAATTTGTATGAAATTTCTCAACAACAATAGTATTGTTTTTTTTTCGGCGCATGTCGATTAATTAAATACTTCATACATACAGAATCATTCCGTATCGAGAAGTAGAACTAATAATAGCTGCATTTGATGATATAGGTAGGGGGCCATCCATAAATTACGTGACGCACTTTTCTTTTGTTTAAATAAAGATGGAAATAAAAATGCCGGGATGCCAAAAGAAATGCAATGGTGAAAAGAAATGCAATGGTGTAAAGAAAAGAAAAACGCATCACGTAATTTATGTACAGCCCCTTAAGGTAAACGTTAATTCGGAACGCAGCCAGTGGGTGGTCAGCTGATTACTTGACTTTATTCATGTTGGGGAATCCCTGATTCGTTGAATGCATTCCGTAACGTAGTTGTGATGAAAAAAAGTTTTTTTTTAAAGTTAGTGCTCTGTGTTCGAATACTTACGAAAATGGATAACTTATGAGTGCTAAATTTTTTTTATAAAGACTGCCTTGAGAAAATCGGTGAGACGAAGCACGAGTATAA
>WSXT02154746.1:0-10191 GCA_011762715.2 Neuroterus valhalla | reverse complement strand
CAGCAAAAGATTTTATTCCAGACAAAAAAATTATTTGGTTAAGCCTGCAAAAGTATTATGTTGTGTGAACCAACGAAATGGTCGAAATGGTCTGCTTACAAAGATTTCTGGAACGAAACCCAAACCTTGGCTTCAGGGAGCCAGAGGCTACAAACATTAACCAAATTCAAGGAATTCATAGAAAAGAGGTTATGAATTTTTCTACCAACCTCGATAGTATGTTCGAGAAGTTTCTTCTTCCAGGAATCAGAAAACATTCAAGCCTCAAAAGTTACGAAGAGAGTGGGCTCCATAGCATCTTGGAAACGAGGCGAAACGACCACGGTAGTATGTGCTATTAGTACGAGAAGCACGTATAATGTTCATTTTCACTCGAGGAAAACACTGCCGTCTTTCAGGAAAAGGAGCACCTCCAGGAGCTATCACAATGTACGAAAAACTGTGAACGAACCAGGAAATGTCCAAGGTTTGGCTTAAGCACCTAGTCAAAACCATAGAGCCAACTTCTTAGGAACCAATACTGGTGATTCTTGATAATCACAGTAGCCACGATACCCAGTGGGGACCAGGATCTCCTTAAGACGTCGTTAGAACGTACTTATAAGGCTTGAAACTTGACGTCTTCAAGATATCCTTTGGTTCATGTCATGTCTTCAGAAGGGCCTCAGGACATCCTCAAGACGTCCACAAAAAGACGTCTATAGGACAACCTTAGGACTCGTGTGGCCATTGGGTACACTAGAGGTCTCATGATTTTGTTCCGAAAGAATGATATTCACATTGTGTCATTGCCCACGCACACTTCTCACAGTTTACCGCCGTTTTACAGTTAAGACATAGTGTGAATCAAACACCAGTTTAAGGGTTCCATTTACTTGCGACAAAAATTACTCTTGTCAGTGTCAATGCTACACTGTAGACAATCGTGGTACGAAGTACCGACCACTTGCACAGTGAAAACAAAGTGTGAATGGGACACCCGTTTTAGGGTACCAGCTACCTGCAACGGAAAGTACCCTAGGTGGTGGTCATGCCTCCCAGTTGGGGGTTCTGAGTCCCCGACAATTGGGGTACGGAATTTTCGACAGCTCCGACGATCATTCGCCATAGTCTGTATAGACATTGCAAGGGGCGGTAATCTTGTAATATTAGACCACAACTCTATACGTGAAGGTAGCCTGCATGCATGCATGCAAGGCAAACTATCACTTCCCGTGGTATATGTAAGGAACACCGATTTGTATTATATCCTGGATAGCGGATGACGTCACACATGCGTACTGAGTTAAGGTCATAAATAAAACTATCTATATCTAAAGATCATGGCGTATTTCGGGAACGGGACCTGTCAGTAGTACCCCACATAGGGGGTTAATCGAACCCTTGGGCAGGGTTCGAGGAACACCGTTTTTTTCCCTGTTCAAAGTGTACAGTTTGGTACAATACACTCAACCATTTTGTGTATATACGAGCTGACATTACACACAAGCACTTATTTATTCAAATTTCTGATCACTAAATTATCGTAATATTATTACATTTCGAATAAATAATATTATTATAGCGCTTATAACATGTGAGCTAATATGAACACGTAAGATTTTTGTTTGAACTGTTTTAAAACAAGGTCTATAGGCCGACGTGCTCTCTGTTGGAATTTTTCGCTTCCACTAAAAGACAGAAATATATTCACTGAGATGGCGGATAGGGCTGTGTTATTTAAGACCCTAAACTCGTTGGTTGTATAACTTCTCGTCGGTTTTACCTTCCCTGAAATTGTAGGAGATTGGTGCCCTCCTCAGTATGTAGCTTTACCAATAATAAGTCGTTTTTTCCAGCTTCATTTTTTTCTTCCTCTTTACTTTTGTACCTCCTTTACATAATGCTAAAGTTCGTCGGCGGATATTTATTTGTGTGGCTGTGTGAATTTATGAATATGTATGCTGTGAAAAGTGAAGTTCCGAGTGATTGGAGAAAGGCGAATATTGCCTCAATCTACAAGGAAAAGGGTGGCCCAGGCAACTGTAATAATTTTAGAGCGATAAGCTTAAAGCGATAAGACTGGGTGGCTCCTGAAAGCAATACTAGCAATATATGATAGTAGCAAAGCAAGTGTAAGAGTAAATGGACAACTGAGTGATTGGTTTGATATTAGGCAAGGCGTTAGGCAAGGATGCGTTATGTCTCTTTGGATGTTTAATATATACCTACATGGGCAAATGTCTGAGAATGGCTCTCTTTGACGAGGAAGGTTTTGATCTTGGAACGTGAAAGTTCGTGGCCTTGCGTTTGCAGATGACAAGATCATTACAGCAGAATCAGCCGAGGATTTGCAGTGTACATGGTATTAATAAAAGTATCAACGTAACAAATGAAGCCACGATTGCTATATATAATTTTGTGCTAGCACCAACTGTGCTGTACTGTAGCGAGACCTAGACGTATCAACAAAAGGACAAAAGTAAACTCAACGCGATTGGCATGCAATTTCTGCATGATATGTGCGGTAAAACGCTAATGGCCAAAGTGAGTAATGAGTGGGTTCACAAAGAACGAAGTGTAGACGAAACGCTGTTTGACAAGAGTGGAAGAAATTTCATGAGATGGTTCAGTCACGTTGAGAGAATGGATGAAGAACGATTAACAAAGCAAGGGTATGTAGGTAGGGTGGATGGTAGCGTACCCAGAGGCAGACTAAAGAGGGAATGGATAGAATGTGTGAATGAGACCCGTAAGAGGTTTTGGGAAACCCAGACGGAAGATCCTAAAATAGGTTTCTATAATCTAGTCTAGTTTATTTGTCTGCGACATTTTTGAGTAATTGCAGTCTTTTGTATGTTCGTTTTCCATGTTGTTTTTTCCGTTCAGCATTGTCGAGGTGATGGAATTTGTGTAAAGCCTTCTTTTTTGGAAATGAATCTCTGATTCTCTCTCTGACTCTATCATTATCCAGAAACGGGGCTGAGCTAGACATTCTTTTAATTATAAATCTACTTCCTATTGTTGAAAGGCTTATCGGACATAACAATAAATTTTGTTTATCTCCCGGGAGGATCTGGCGCCCGGAATAGATTTTATTGCATTATTTAATTTTGATTATTTGAGAAATAGTTCTCAACTAATGACTACATCGGATTACATTCTCGTGAACGTATTGAAAGAAGTAATTCCAGTTCGAACAGGTTTGCCAAGTAGACCCCAGAAGCAAAAACACCGAGAAAGGCAACATTCGAGATTGTTGACTTCACCATCTGCAAAAGACATTCTTGGAGAAGAGAAGCTTAAGCGATTTGAAAGATTGCAAAAAAACGAAAAAGAAAAATGAAGAAAGGAAATTACTGGAAAAAAGGGAGCGACAGAAGCAGAAGAAATCTACAAGAGGAAGGAAGTCAAGGCAGAAAAATACCAGCAAAGAAAGCAGTTAAAAGCTTATTAATAGAGGACGTAAAAATGAAGAAGATGACTTGGAGGGAAGAGCATGTTCACTCATTGCTGGAATTCTTTCGAACAGTCTGTTTGTGTGCTCTATACTTCCGACAGTGTTCGTTTCTGAGAAAGATAGGAGTTCGGTTTCTTTGATTTTATTCTGAAAAAAAAATCTTTTAGAAACCGCGCTACTATGAGCATTGATAATCAAAAACGCCTGACAGCAAGTGACGTTTCGAATTTCAATGAAGAATGCTTACATAAGAAAGAGACACCACAAAATTTGAACTTCAAATTTAGAAACTCGCAGGTTTAGGCGACATATTCTCCACAAAATAAAAAGAGCTTTAAAAACGAATTAACTTCAGTTCTAAGAATGAGAAAAGGGTCAATTGAGCAAAGCACCTTGAAATTTTATCCAAATTCCTGCAAATTCAGCAAGAATAACATTTGAAAAAATATCCCAGATCTAAAGGAAAGTTCCTAGTCCTGGGAGTACTGATTCAGGCCGTCACTCTCTCACTAGGAGCGTCATCGCTTTGCCACTTCACAACGCGCTTGTAGAAGTTTCACTTCAAAAACTTTGTGCAACCTAGAAACAAACAATTTTACTGCTTTTATCAAAGTCTTAAAAAAAAACCAGCAACTTTTTTGAACTTATAGAAGAAAAGCTGTTTTGGAAGTAAAAAAGAGGCGTTCATCATAATCGCGATGACATCCAATTCGATGGAATGGAAAGTCGCATAAATTCATTGAAATTCTACCGAGAGAGTTGAGCTACATCTGTGTAACACGTGTGTGGATCGGATGAAACGGATTGTAAATTCGAGATGTCCGGCAAAAGCGCGATATGGAGGCATCCGGGACCGGAAGCTGAATCGTAGGCAATTTCAAGGAACTGCTGCGCTCCGCTGTACCAAGCTGTATGTTGGAACATGACATAACTTCCGTGATGTCTGCAGATTGTTGGCGAGATTTAGAATGCGTTACATGCATGCGTACCTACATATACCATATACCTTCAATCTCGTATAATATCCTCAGAATTAATTTACAGGGACGATTAGGTTCATATTATAGAGTAGCCCTAGTTCCTACACAAACTTATTCTACAAAAAATACATTGTAGACAAAGTGTGCTGACTATATTTTTCCCGTTACGGAACTATATAGTTATTATTCTCAAATAGTTTAGATTAGATTCATCACTCCATGCATACCCTTTTCGGGTTTTTAAATGTCTATATTCCCCCCTCCCACAGGAGATCATCAGACATTTAACCCTTCAACTCAAATCCTTTCCCGAAATCCGCAACAACCACAACTCTCATAATAAGCCTCCAAGCAATGTCTGACGTATTCAATCCTGTGGGATTTTTAATCACTGAAACCCCTTCCGTCTGCAGCCGGATTTTTAATTTGAAACGCTCGCATTCGCCTGAACATCTGGTCAGAGGAGAGGAAAACTGCAGAAAACCAAAACTCCTGAGCGCAGTCGATTATCGACAGACGAGTTTAGATGTAGGCATTCGATAGCACCGAATGCCTACATCGATCCTTGGCGTCAAATCTCCCGCTCGACAGTAATTAAACGTAGTGAAAACACGACTAAGCGAGAATCCCGAACAGTCACCCACCCGAGCGCTAGCCGCGCCTGTTCATGCTTGACATTCGAAATCCCGCCCAAGTCGGAAGTTACCACGCAGCTCCTGCCGTCGGTTATTATTCTCAAGTATTAAGTCCAATGTTTTTCCTACACAAAATATATTCTACGCAAAATATTTCCTACGCGGAAATGAATGGGGTGAGAATATCAATTCTTGGCACCCTTAACCCAATTATTGGTATGTCTGAAGGGAAACACACTTCCCACACAAAATATATCGTACGTAAAAGTTACTGACTATATTTCCCTACACATAATTGTAAAGTAAATATTATCAAATATTGGGTACAATGTTCCTCCTACACAAGATATATTTGAGACAACATTTTTCGTACACAGAATTGAATAGGGTAAGAGCAACAATTCTTGACACCCTTAGCCCTATACAAAATCAAAAACTATTACATTTTTTCTACAATATTTCCTGCATAGGAATAAATACACTCACCGCTTGTCTAGGGCCGGTACCAGGGGGTGTGGTCCTCAGGCGAAAGCAATTGGAAATCCAGTCCGAACCAGATTCGAAGCGACGAATGACTAGGCGAAGGTAAACACTAAGGACCGTATGTATAGTCTCTGAACCGGTGCGTGAATACGTCCGTCGCAAGTCTCCAAGTAAACAACTTATTTACTACGCATTACGGTACTGCCTTTACAAGGCTGATGGGCTGTCATGCTGCATCGTGCGAGGCTCGGAGGGAAGGACAGAATCACTCAAGCATGAACAGCCGAGAAACTGGCGCTCTACCAAAAGGACCCCAGGCAAGCGTCGAGTGTAGTAATTATTCATAAATATTACGTCTAATTTTTTTCCTGCAGAATATGTTTCCCACAAAAAATTTTTCCTGCACAAATTATTTTCCACAGAAAATTTTCTCTAGACAAAATCAATTTCAAGAAGAAATTTTTCTTAAAAAAAAATATTTCTCACCAAATTTTCTTCCGGCTCAAATATTGTCCCTGCTATTATTCCCAACAACAAATTTTTCCCGCACAATTTGAATTCTTCACAAAATTTTTATTTTCAGGTAAATATTGTTCCTGCTCCCTATAGAAATTTTCCATCCTTGCTTATTTTGTATTTTTAATGTAGTTGAGAGAGGTTATAAAAGATTTTGCAAAGTTTGTGATTTTCAGAAAGTTGTAAAGCTACGAATATTTAGGACCTGTTTTCAAACATACTTTTCTTATATGTGTCTATTGGTCTCATATGGAATTTTTCAATACAAAGTTTCAAAGTACAGTTCCAAACAAATTAAAAGGGAAAGGAAAAATGGTGAATTTTCATTTTTTTGCTGGAGAGGAAATGTTTAATTGTTGTTCTTGAAGTGTCCATCCAGACTATCCTGCAGGAGGCTGTCACGATCATTATGATTAAAGTTGCCAACTTGTCTCTGCGGAAGAAATGTGAAACTGCGGCGCTGATCACCTTTTGCTCCATTGTTGATTCGAATATCAAATAAGAATCGAGCGGTATCTTCTAATCTAATTTTATCGGAATTCCTTATCTTTGTCTTTCTTCGAGATTCCCAGATCAAAAACAAGGTGGCGATTTGGCGTACGATTTCAAATTCACGCTCATTTCCCGGGTTTTCCCAGTTTCTCTCGGTCAAGTTTCCCAATTTTTCCGGTCCACTAAAAGTGACATATTCATGTTTGACGCAAAACGAAAGATTTATTTTAATTTATGAAGTTTATTCTAAACATTCTTCAACAAACCAGATCGAACATTGCAAAATTAATTAATTTTGAAAAGAATACTAAAACTTTCCACAGAAGAATATCATTTCTTTACAAAAATTGGAACAATTCAAGTGACAATTGACAAAGATCAATCAACGATAACAAAAAAACTGATTTCAAACAAGGAAGCTGATTTTTTAGCCAAAGCGATGAATTTGAAAACAGCATTATGAATCTTCGATTGGAACAGTTAAATTTCAGATCAGGAAGATAAATTTTCAACTAAAATGATAGAAAATTAACTGAAGCACTCCAATTTTTAACCATGGATGTGAATATTTAAACAAGAAGATTAATTTTCAAATGAAACAAAGAATCCTTATTCGAAAGAGTTGATGTTTCAAACAGAAACCACAATTTGAATCCTGGAAGAAATTGATGTTCGGCCAAACAAATGAATTTTCAACTACTACTATGAAATTTTTAATTTGAATAAGTTAAATTCCCAGTTTGAAAATGAATTACTTGTAACAAAAAAAACTATCTTTCAAACAAGTTCTTACATGTTTGAACAAAATAATGAATTTAGAAAAAAATGAGTTATTTTTAATTTTAGTAGTTGAATTTCCAATCGGAAAGACGAATCCCCAACTGCGATATGTAAATTTCCGACTAGATAATTATTTTCATTCAAAAAATACAATAATCCGAAAAAATGGTAATTTTCAGGTAAAATGATAAATCTTTAAGTAGAATAGATGTGCTTTGGGCAAAGAAGATTAATTTTCAACTATGAAGATCAATTTTCGCCAAAAAAAAACGGATTTCCCTCAAAGTATATAAATTCTCAAAGAAACAGTTTCAATTTTTTTTAATTGAATGTTCAAATAAATACTCGAACATTCACCAAAAAAGGATCAATTGATTTTCAACGAAATAGTTACATTTTCAACCCGAGGTAAATTTGGTATTAAAATAGTGCACACTCAACAAAAAAATTTAATGTCCAACAGAAGAGTTTAACATTTAACAAAGTAGTTGATTTTTCAACTAAAAAAGGATGAATTCGCAATAAACAATGTTTATAAGTTTTTTATTTTAATTGAGAAACGTTTCTTCTGCAAAATACTATTTCTACTCTAAAAATTGTTCGAACAAATTTCTCCATTGGAAATTAAGAAGAGCGGACTTTCAAATTGCAACGAATTTTAAATTGTAAGAGCGATTTTTTAAAATTCCTTCGTTCTAAATCCAATTTATAATTATTTTAGAAACTTCCCGTCCCATGTCAAAAATTTCCTGTTTCAAGTGAAATGATTTTTTTTTCCTGAAACTCCCTGCCCTTAAATAGAAACAATAATCATTTTTTCGAATTCCCTGTTCCTTAAGGACTAATCAAACGCAGAAACATATATTCGAAAGAACAGATTATTTTTTATTGAAAAAGGACAAATGTAACATTAAAATGATATAAAATGTCTCCTCCAGCAAATAATTAAAAATCTACGATTTTTCCATTCTCTTTTAATTTGCTCAAAACTGTATTTTACCCGCGAAATTTTGTATAATAAAAATTATGAGATCAATAGATAGATTAAAAATTCATATTTAAATAAATAAATTTGAATTTTTAATTGTTCACAATTCTGTGAAAATTATAAACTTTGCGAAATCGTTCAGAACTACTCTCAAGCACACTTAACAATACAAAATAAGCAGGGATGGTTGAAATATATAGGAAGCAGAAACAATATCCCTTCAAAAATGATAATTTTCGTAGAATTATCTTTATGTGGGAAAATATCATTGTGGAATATAATTTCAGGAACAATATTCTAGCAATAATAATAATTTTATGTAAAATATATTTCTGTAGAGAAAAATTTGTTTACGGAAAATTTGTTGTGGAATATATTTTGTGTAGGAAACATTCGTTTTGAAATGTATTTTGTATATGAAAAACTTTCTGTCTAATTTATTTTGAGTGGAAAAAATTTTTCGTTGGAAATTATTTGTTCCGAAAAATATTTCTTTGGAACACATTTTGTATAGGAAAAATAATATACGTAGTATTTAAAAATATTTACTAATTATTTCTGTGTAGAAAATATGTTGTGTAGGGAGAGTAGAGTAGTGTTTGATTTTGTGTACGGAAAAATTTGTGACGAAAGAAATTCGTGAAGTAAAAAATATTCAGTGAAATTTGTGTAAGATATATTTTATGAAGGAGAAATTTGTATAAGGATGATCGTAACCCTATTTTTTCTAAAAAAAATAATATTCTGCATTAAATTTCCCCCACACAAAGAAAATTCTTGCTACTCAAACTATTTTTTACTAGAAAAATTTTCCACACGGAATATATAATCCACAAAAAATATTTCCTACTCAAAGCATATTCCACAAAAAAATGTATTCCCTACAAATTTTTCTTACACAAAATATATTTCATAAAAATTTTGGCCACACAAATTATTTTCTTTCAGAAATGTTTCCTACGCGAAATAAATTCACCAAAAAATGTTTCTTACACACAAAATATATCCACAAAAAAACGTATTGTACACCAAGTTTCCCACACGGAAAAGATATTTCACAAATAATTTTTTCTGCACAAAGTAATTATTTCCTACAATAATATTTCTTACACAAAATGAATTCACAAAAAATATTTCCGACATGAAATATATTCTAGAAAAAAATGTATTCTTCATCAAATTTTTCCTGAACATAATGTGTATATTTTGAAGAAAACTTTTTCAACGCAAATTATTTCCTACACAAAATAAATTCTGCGACCAAAAACATATTCCACAAAAAAATATATTTCGTATCAAATTTTCCTTACACAAAAATATCTCAAAAACAATTTTTGCTACACAAATTCTTTTCTACTAGAACTATTTCCTGCACGAACCTAATTCCACAAAAAAATGTTTCTCACACGAAATATATTACACAAAAAAATTTTCCTTCACAAAGTATTTTCTACAAAAATTATCATTATTATTTAAATATTGTTCCTGCTCCATAGAAACGTGCTGGGTGAATATATTTAACACAGGAATATTAAACACAAAAGTAATATGAGCCAGAATTTCCTTACGCATTGTGCACGATATATATGTATTCATTATATTCTCCCATAACATTTTCGATAGAGCAGGAACGATATTTAAATTATAATTATTTTTTTGTGTAAAATATATTTTGTGCAGCAAAAAGCAGATAATTGAATTTTCGCCGAAAATAGTTGAATCCTCAACTTGCAGAAATGGATTTCCGATAGAAAATAAAATTCCTAACGGAAGCTGATTAATTTTCAAGAAAGACAAATATTGAACAAAATAATTGGGTCGTTCACCAGAAAGGATGGATTTACAAACCTTAATTATGAATTTTCGAAAAGATAGCTT
>WSXT02154724.1:0-10191 GCA_011762715.2 Neuroterus valhalla | reverse complement strand
GACAAATGCAACGGGTATCGCCTATGTCGACCCTAAACCTTTGGATTTTTGGTCCATTTTGTAATAAATAGTTACACTTTTCACGATAAAAATTTAAAGTTGATATTCCATCCGACGCAACATCCGAAATTTAAAATAAAAATCCGTTTAATCAAACTATAGAGAGATAAATCGTCTAAGAATAATAAAATTGTTGTTATTTCGAATAAAAAAATGTTTTGATATTGAATCAAGCACAGTTGAATTCTATTAGAAAAGGAACATTTTCAACATAATAATTCACCCCTTCACCAAAAAGATTAATTTTTAACCAAAATATGGAATTAAAGAAAACTAATTTTGAAACTAAAAACGACGATTTGTTCGCTAAGAGTTGCACCTTCAACCAGACAAGGATATCCAGCTAAAGAATAAAACAAATCGCAACCATATTGTTAAGAATTCACAAGCCAAAAAGGCATATTTTATCAAAAACATTTCTATTTTCGACAGAAATAATAGAATACACACACACACACACGCGCGCGCGCGCGCGCGCGAAATATCAACTAGTCCATTAATGATTGGAAGTTTATCGGTCTTTTTATTCAATAGTTTGGTTAAAATTACTTGTTTATTGTTAGAAATTCTTCTCTACTATTTTGGTAGGAAGTTGTACTCTTCGGTTGAAGATTCTATTATTTTTGTCGAAAATAGAAATGTTTTCGATAAAATATGCCTTTTTGGCTTGGAAATTCTTAACAATATGGTTGCGGCCTGTTTTATTTTTAGCTGGATAGCCAATAATACGAATCATGGTAATACGCCCAGTTACGAAATGTTCATTACCAACGGTTTAGGGTCGACATAGACGTGACCAGTTGCATTTGGCTAAGATACTCGAGCGGCCGGGATGGCAGTGCACGCCAATGACCACTATTCAGCATGCAAGGCGGTGCCGATTTTCAGGCGCGAGAATTACTTGCTTTTTAATTTGAACAAAAACAAACAACAATGCAATATTCGAAAAAAAGGAGTCCATACGAGCCTCCATTAGGGTCTAAAGATGAGGTGGGACAAATATTACAAAAAACAATTAATCAGTGTAAGAGAATTATGGCTTTGGCGAAAGCCTATCCTTGACGAAGTACCTGAATGTTCGTACTTCAATGGCATGATTAGAGTTTGACTCTCGTCATAAGCGAGATTTGAAAATTAATATGAAAAAAAAGAGATCAGTCTCTTCCTCAGTAGGTCAATTCGTATGAGCCAAAATGATGAACGATGCATGTAGGTAGGTAGGAGCTTTGGATGTGAATGAAAATGCAGCGCTGTCGCACTAGAACATTGTATACCTACTCTGGGAGCATTGTCAACACATTTATGCATGTAGATACCTGAAGCTAAACGAAGGTAGTGCAAATACTTCGAGGGAGAAACAAACTGCATTTTGCCCTATGCATACCGTATCTCGCAGCTCTACTTTGCATTGCCATTCTATGCCACACTTAAAAAAAAGTTGATACAATTTTACTAAGCCGCAAGTTGGAAATTATTCGTTTCACGTCCAACGACCTGAGTATACACTATTTTGTGGAAAAGGATGCAGTATGCAAATGTTCAAAATCAATTTAGTAGATTTTAATTCCGAGGGAATGTTCGGCATTTGTGAACTTTCAAAATCCGAGTATTTTAGATTGAAAACCGACAATTTTTTATGAAGAAAATTGAAAATAATTCAAATTGCACACCTTCAATTTGAAAACATGGATATGTATTATGTATTTCACAAAATCAATTAGTTTTTGTTCACGGGATGTCTACTCGATCTATGATATTATTATTAATTATATTATTATTTCGCCATGGAAATCTAATTTGCGCCCATTTTCACTATCATATTCGTAATTATCGCATCAAAATATATGAGTATACGAAGCCCGAAGAAAATCAGACGTAACCCTTTTCGGAAGTTTATTCCTATTGTTCTACAAATATTTGTTCAACTTTTTGATGAAAGTGGCCATCCCAAGTGGCCACTTCGTTCCGGAAATGAAATCGCACTACACTAAAACACTCTACAAGTGAAATAACAAATCATTATAAATATCACCCAATCACTCTTTTCCCATTTCAAATCTGTTATTTTAGATCTTGCTATTCTGAATTTCTGACACAGGGTTACGGTCATGGTATATAGTTCAAAGTCGGATGTACGGTCATGCCTTTAGTGTTTCACGCTATTTTCTCTGATACCTATTTACACTCATTTATAGCTGCCGGACACTCACGATTCCGACTTTGCTCTCTATTTTTCTTCCTGTAGCGCTTATCGAGTCGCTCTAATCATAGTCAGCGACCTTTTCTTCCTCATAAACAACTATCTATATCTATTCAAAATGAATTTCGAAATGAATTCAAAAATTCTTCGCACACCGTTTGTGCATTACGAATTTGATCGGATGCCTTTCGGTCTGAAGGACGCACCAGCAACATTTCATAATCCTAATCATCCTTCAATATTTTCAGTTACGCCCACTTCAAAGAGTTGAATCCCACAAACTTGTAAATGCGATGAATGAACTCGTTAAGGTTTGCAGGGTATTGAAGTGAGATTTTCGAAATGCATTATACACGGTTGAATATATTTGAAGACAGTCAGATCGATAACGCTCGTGTACAATGCAACGAACTCTGATTCCCGGCTTTGTCTACTACGCTATTGAGTCTATACCTTTACAAACAAGTCACTGTGCGTATGTACTCTTCACGTGCATCGCGTACGAAAGTAGGTACATATGTACCCAGAGATACACATTGGGTGAACCATTAGAATTCTGCATGATCGTCATTGTACGAAGGGGGTAATGAATATGGAGAAATCCGAGTATAGTTGCCGAGTTAGAGTTTCGAGTAATTTACACGGCGAGAACTTCGCAATAGTAAACCGTCATGGGAAAACGTGAAATAAATAGGAAATGCCTAACAACAGCGAAAAACATCACGCCAAATACTCGAATAGCATCTATTATAACTTTCTGTCACCAGCACAAAAAAACCCTATTCATGAGCGTTTGCTTTCACAGAAAAATTTTTATGAAGATTTTCATTGTGCCTTCGTTCGTTTTTGTGTCTCAGAAATTTTACAACTCAAAACTTCAACAAATTGGTCTACTTATGACGGAATTTTAGAGTACGACATTTCATATATTTCCTCTTCTTTTACCCATAATAGTTTTTGGCACAGAGACGAGTTTTATTCCAGATCCAAGTGAAAATCCAGTTTCGTTTCTAACAATAGGTATTTTATGTTACGGCGAGCACGTACCGAACTCTTATTATTATTCTTGAGCACGCTAAACGATCGAGAGGAAATTCTCGGAAAATCTGCGCATATAATTCCTTTTCAAATCAACACGCACAGAGAGATTCGTAGGATTCCTCAAGACTGCTTGTGATTCCCAAGACAGAGAATCATGCTCTCTATGAGTGGCTAAAAAAACACCAAATTACACGAAAGTTTCTTATTCTTTAGTTTCTCCTAGAGTTAATGATTTCTCCTAGAGTCGCGTAGCAATTATAAACTTTGATGAACTTAAGCTTTCGAGTGTGTAAAGATTCTCGTACGAATAAACTTAAGATATCATCAAGTTCCTTATTGCAAGGATCTCTCCAGGACTAATGTGGTAGGTGTTTACGTAGAATTTGTACTTTGAAAGTTAATCCTTCAAAGTATGGATTACAGTGCAAAGGTACAAATCATATCTATCCTAAATATAGTCCAATTGAAAGAGAAAAAATCGGCTAATATGAGAAAAATTTGCCAGATCTTCATGAGTTTTTAGCAAAATTTTTCATGAAGAATTCCTGAACTGGAAGTTGAAAAGATTAGTGGTGAACAACAGTTCACGAAGCCTCGTGTACGTCGAACCTCAGATGAATTTAAAAAGAACAAAACTAAATATATCTCATGACTCAGCCGCTTCTACTCTAATTTGAAACGACCCAAATTATGGCCCCACTTAAGAATCTCAACGAAATCGAAGGGTCACTAGTAAAAGCTTTCGACTAAAGATATCGAACGCCCAAAAGAGATAAGATGATTTTGTCTTTGAAGATACGTGATCAGCTAACAGGAAACCCGAGACTGAACTGAAGGAAGTCATTTCAGGAAAACCTTTTTTTTTTTTTGGTATCGCTAAGAAGATACGATAACAAACAAGGGTGTTTACGAGACATCCCATGAGTCAAAGTTATTGGTCCAGGTTCCTCAGGGGAGGATTGAAGTCTCGGAGGCAGGGCATTTAGGAACATACTTATTGTTCTTGTTGGATACGTGCCTATGTAGCTTGGGCACGATAAGCCACAAAATTACAGGGAGCGTTCCGGGTAAATAATGCAGAGCCCGGAGCCAATTGTTCCAGCCAATTTGTAACGTACGATCCCTGGAAAGGTGAAACTGTGAAAGTAACGTGTGTATATATCCATTACAAGTTGCACAATACCAATGCTCGCACTTGCGAATTACGAACTGTGCGACCACCGATTTTCTGCCCTGATGTTGATCGAGAAACAAAGGCGGAGGTCAGTGACGGCTCTCGACTTCATGAACCCTGGGGGCGAGGCATTACTGACTGGAGCAATAATGGAGAAAACTGGTCCATATTGCAATCATCCAGTGATACTATGTAGGACCATAAAGTTCATAACATTGGGTCATACGATTACGAGTTATGGTTTCTACATAATAGTCTGCTCCGATAATGACTTGATTGAAAGAACTGGAGGGCCCGACGCAATTTGCAGAATTGAGCAACAATTTATTTTAGAACTATACTGAAAAGACGATTTATCTACATGAGAGTTGGATTTTACCACCACAAAATGTGTCTGTTCAACGGAAAAGTTAATTTTCTTCCAAAAAGTTCAATTTTTAAACAAATAGTTTAATTCTTGATCAAGCCTACGATGATAGTCTGATTTTCAAACGAAAATTAATTTTTCGCAAAAACGTGAATTTTCAACCAAATGGTTTGATTGTCAATCAAAATTTTTGGATTGAAATGCAAAATGTCATTCTTCAACCAAATAGTTTTATCCTCAAACGGAAATATATTTTTCAACCTTAAAAAGACGAATTTTATACCAAAGAAATACATTCCTAAACTATAAAGGAAAAATTCCAACCAGAAATGGAATGAATCTCACTTTTTACTTTTCTTGTACCATTTAAAAACATTAAAAAAAAATTTAATCAAATTGAAAACGGATTCTCAAAAAATAGGTCCATTCTCAAGCGAAGAGATCTTGGAAAAAAGTGTTGATGAAGTAGTTAAACTTTTAACCAAGAAAGTTGAATTTTCAGCTAAAAAGTTCAATATACAACCAAAACAATAAAATTTCTACCAAGAAGAATAATATTCTACAAAGACACTCAAATATTCGAAAAAATAACATTAAATTTGAACCAAATTAATGGATTTTAAAACCAAAAATAGGAATTTTCTACGAAAAAAATTTAACTTTTATAACAAAAATACAATTTTTTAACGTAAAAGTTAATTCTCTACTAAATAGTTTGATTTTCAAATGAACAGTTTCTTTCTTACCCGTTTATTGAGATTTAGAGTTAAAAATACGAATTTTCTACAAAACAAGACGAATTTTCAACAAAAAGTTAATTTACAATATTTCAACCGCACAAAGTTTTGGGTTTTAAACGGAAAGCAGTTGAATTTGAACATAAGAGTATGATTTTCAACTAAACAATTCCATTTTTCGCCTAAAAAGACGAATTTTCCACAAAATACATGAAATTTTAACTAGCAGAGAAAAATTTTTTATAGAAAAACATACATTTTCAACCAAAAGTGTAATAGTTTTTCTTTCAATTAGGAATAATGATTTCCAGCCAAGAAGAATGAATTTTTAAGAAAATGATCAAATTGAAATCAAAGAGAAAAACGTAAAACTAAAACGATGAATCATTATCGAAAAAAATGAGTCTTCATCAAAAGAGTTTATCATTAAACAAAATATGCAGAAATAATAATACTTTTTTGTTCAATTTCGACTTTTTCTAATTCAAAATTTAAGAAGTTATAGTTGAACAACGTTTTCAATTGTGAATCAGGAACAGTTGAATTAAAAAATGAGTACTATTTTCAACTAACACATTACATTTTCAACCGAAAAAGGATGAATTTTCAACTGAGAAGATTAACTTGTTAAAAGAAAAGATAAATTTTGACAAGATACAAGAATTTTTAACCGGAAGAAAAAAATTTTCAATTAAAAAAACATCAATTTTTCACCTAAACCAAAACTGGAATAGTTATTTTTTCAATTAGGAATATTATTTTCATCTTAGAGGGACGAATTTTCAAGGAAATGGTAAAATTAAAATAAAGGAGAAAAGGGTCAAACAAGAACGATGAATCTTCAACGAACAAATGAGTTTTCAGCAGAAGAGTTAATCATTAAACAAAATAAATAATAATAATAATACTTTTTTGATCAATTTTGACTTTTTCTAATTTAAAATTCAAAACGTTATGGTTGAATAACTTTTTTTACTTTTAATTAGAAACAGTTCAATTCGAACAAAGAAAGTATTAATTTTCAACTGGAAGAGAAAAATTTTTGATTGAAAAAACATAAATTTTTAACCAAAAGTAGAATAGTTATTTTTTCAATTAGGAATAGTAATTTTCAACGAAGAGGAACAAATTTTCAAACAAAATGGTTAAATTTTAAAACAAAGAGAAAAATCTCAAACTAAAACAATGAAATTTCAAGGAAAAAAATCAATTTTCACCACCAAACCAAATATGTAGATGAATTGTCAACCGTGAGATGTTTTCTTAATTAAGAAAGTTAATTTTCTACAAAAAAGACGAATTATTAACAACAACAAAAATGGCCAACGACCATGTCACGCTCGAAAAACCAGTTCCTGCCCGACCACTATGGAGTTAAGCAGCGTTGGGCGCGGATGGTACGAAAAAAAAAATAATAATAACAAATTCTTAACCATATATTTAAATTTAAGATTAATAGAGATCAATTTTGAAGTATGTAGATTAGTTTCTGACTAAGAAGATAAATTTTTAATAAAAAATGGAATAGTTGAATTTGCAACCAAAGACATGAATCTTGAACCCTCAAAAAATAGTTTTAAACAGAGTAGTTCAACTTTTACCCCAGTATTTAAACTTTTGATCATAACATTTCTCATCAAAATAGTTGCATTTTCAACAGAATAATAATATTTTCAAACAAACAGTAGAATTTTGAACCATAAGATGATATCCGCACAGAACAATATAAGCGGAAAAAATCACTTTTATTCAAATCAAGTTGAATTTTTTAAATTGTATTTTTTTTCCATTTTTATCGCCCTAAAGCGAAAAATGGGGAAACAATTGAATTTTCTGTAGAAACGGAAAAAATTAGGCTCCTTGCAGGGGGAAGTAGGGGGGAAAAGTGTAACGTTTGAAACACAAAAGTGATTTTTAAACTTATAAACTTAGGTTTATTGAATTGTAGGACCGTTTCCCTTAAAATTGGCAAACTTTATTGAAACGTTTCAACACAGAAAAAATATTAAATCGGCAGTATAAAGAAGCAGCATGACACATCAATTTTTTTGTCATGTTGATGTCTTAACAGTTTTTAAATTAACGAAAGATTTTAAACAGTTTATTTTCAATTGAAAAGTTTAACCTTGAGGTCTAAAGTTTAAAAATAGTACATTGCGTGGCTAGGCCTCAAAACAATCGATTTTGATGAGTGTGAAGTTTGCCATCATCAGAATCGACTGTTTTGAGGCCGTGCCGCACACGATACTTTTTGCCTCGAAAGTATTAAAAATGAGCGTTTTTTAGTCACGTGAATGTAATTACATAACTGACATTTAAATATAATTATGAATACAAACGAAAGAAAGAAATGTTATTCATCACACACACACACACACACACACACACACACACACACACACACACACACACACACACACACACACACACACACACACATACACACACACACACAAAACTGTGAACACGGCACTTGTTTGTTACGTTTGCGCCACCATCTTGAATCACGTGAGCTCATTTTCAGGCAGCTGATAGCCGAAAAAAGGGCTGCGCATTCGCAGTAGTACTGCCCACAAAAGTGCCATTTTCATAGTCGCAACACGGACTAAAAAACGCAAATTTTTAATGTTTGAGAGGCTAAAAATTCTTTTTTGTATTTTTCAAACAGTTTATTGTGCGTCCTGAAAAATGGCTTGTGTCATGTAGCTTCAACACCGACGAAATGTTATCTCAATTCTTAAAGTTACTCCCACTGAATCCCTCTTCCGCAGTTTATGAACAGCCCCTAAAAATATTCATTTGTTCTCCATCGTATCTTTAGAAACTGATTGCCAGCTTGGTACAGAGATATTAGAGGACATCATAAATATCTTTTTAACAGCACCAATATACAAGCCGCACTTTACAAAACTGATAACTTGGATACCAATTTCAAACTCGTCATCCCTTGAAATTGGTCACGGATGCCATCTATAGACAAGAAATAACTTCCGGACGACTAACTGCAGGCTGCACTGCAAGCCGTCTAACTACAACGATAAACGGATAAAGCGAAATAATGAATGAAGCGATTAGAGGGTCCCATCTTGCCTGTAGTAGTCTACGAGGTTGTCTAGTTATCAAGATTCTAGTATCTAGTACTTGGTTCCAACCATCTATCTCCCTCTTTCTCCCTAGATTACTCATATATCGGACTCTCTCCTCGCCACTCGTGTAGTTACTGTAGTTATACCTGTCCTGCGATAAACCGAACGAACGTCTTCAAGAGACGCGTGTAGCACCTGTTGGAATGCGAGCGAGCGAGCGCAAAGTGCTCGCTGAAAACTTTCCGATTTAGCCGAGTTGGCTTTCCGAGAGGGTCTTTTTCGTTCTCGCGGAAGGAAAAAAAAAAGGAATGCGACTAGTGCTCGTATACACTAGTCCAGGACAGTAAATTATTTCGTAAACGAGTTTTCCCCTGAGACATTTATGGACCAAATGTGTCACCTACATTTCTTCCGCAGCCGCAAACAAGCTTGTTTATTCAATTTTCAATTTAGATCGATCGATCGATTTGAAAGCCTGAAATAACTTTAATACAATATTTATGAAACAGGATACATTCACTTATATCCGAGCGCTAATTGCTTTCTAATGATGATTAAGCTTCGAGATCACAGAAGCAACACATTAATCAGGTCTTGTCTTGTCTTTTCTATTTTATTTTTTTGAATGGACCACCCGTTCGAGTTTAAAGGTAGTGTAGAAAAGTGAAAAATTCTAACGAGAAATAAATACCTGGGACTTAGTATAGAATCCAGCGATCCAACATTTTAACCTGGAAGTCTCTAGAGGCTTAGTCTGACCAAAACAGAGGGAGACAGAAACCTGGTGGATAAAAGAGGATAGGATGAAGAATAGTTCCTTTGGTGTTCAGTATACCAGCAAACCAAACCTCCAAGCACGTACGAGATTTCTCGGTTCGACTATAACTATAGTTACCTGGTCATGCTGGTCGTTTCTTATTCCTGGGGTAATAGCTTTTCTTCTCCCTCATCCGATTTTCTCTACATTTCAACAAGTCTACATTCTACAATGTCTACTTTCACACCAGCTATACGAGAAATGGAACTTAGACTCTCAGGTTTTTATCTAAGGACCGCCTGCAACTTATTGTTAGAAAAAAATGAAAACCTTTCCGTTGTTTCCTTAAGTAACCTCTATAGTCTGTAAGATCTAAAATCTAAATGGATCGCTTTATGCAACATGGTGACGTTAGTACGTACATGAGAGTGGAATGGTTCAGGCTAGCAATACAAAAAGAGAACGAGAGGAAGCTTTTCTGTGACTGGCTCTCGCTTGTCAATCAACTGACTTTGACTTCATCTTTCTTTGTCGTATTATAGCGATCGTATGGTATGTAAATAAAGTTCTGAACGTTCAAATGAACGATGAAAATAAAAAAAATCCAAACTAATTTTTTTTGCTGAAAATGTTTGCAATGACATGGAAATACATAATACGCGAAAAAATACCCAAGTTCATAGTTCGAAGGGTGAAAAACAACCCTTATTGATGAACTATTATTAAAAACACAGTAAATCGCCCAAAATATCTCAAAGTTTGTAAATTT
>WSXT02154713.1:0-10192 GCA_011762715.2 Neuroterus valhalla | reverse complement strand
GTGGCGGTCTCGGGTAGATGAGGCAATGAACTTTCGAGTTCCAAATGCTGATAAATAATAATAATAATAATAACCAGTATAAGCAAAAACCCTTTGACAAGAAAAAATAGTCAAATTGCATAATTTTCATTAATTTATGCAGAAATATTTAACATTAGTTTCAATTTTCTGTTTATGTATCTTATTAAGTGTATAATAACACAAATTTCTTTTTTTCTCATAACACGTTCTGCTTCAACGTTATAATTTTCTTTTTTATTCATGCAATGTATAAGAAATATACTGAAAGTATGAATCGCTCAAAATTTGTATAAATAACACGAATCCGGGAATAATAATATACTTTTTTGAGAAGTAAGAGAATAGGATATTCTCTTTATTGTCATTTGGCACATCCAGACTTTTAATTAGTGAAAATGTTCACAGTGTTGCGACTTTTTGGTAACGTGCCGTTACCCTCATCAGGCTATTCTATAGGAACAAAGCGAAGGAACAATTAAATTAGTGAAATATTGTATAAAATTTGAGGTAGAGAAAGAAGTAGAACATAATCTTTTTGTGAATTAAGTATCCTACCATGGTGTTTAATAAAAGTCTTGTGTTCTTCATCTATGGTCAGCAAGGTCAAACGAGTTATTTCGTCATATTTGTGGTCACATTGGCTGGTGATTGTGTTTATACCATTAAACATCACGAGATCCACGAACGACATGGATGCAAGGAAGGACGATGCATACGAGACAAAAAAAGGTCTAGTCAACACTTATTTCGAAATACAAAAATTTACTTCTAGAAAAGATTGTTTGATAGAATGTCGCAGACTTGAAATGTTTCCAAACAACATTAATAATTGCACCAAAAACATCGCAAAATTTCACTTTTATGATCATTTTAGTTTAAAAAAGCAGAATAACATCGTCTATACAGTGAAGAACCAAATCAGGCGATTAGAAATAGAAGACATACATCGTCATTTAAAATCTCTTAATCATTCTCTTATTATGATAAAAAAAAGATTGAGGAGCCTAATTCCATAAAAAGATTTCGAAGATATTGTGGAATATCCCGGAAAAGATAAGGAAATAATAAATAACAAAAACATCAATACAAAATTTAACATCAAAATTAAAAATTTGAAAAGGAACCAAAATTATAAAAATGTACAACTCAACAAACATAAAACTGGAAATATTACCAACAATAAAGAAATTACGCGGATCTTCGGTTAATCAATCTTCCAGACATCACAATTCCTGATTCAGTTTCTGATACTCTTAGACTAGGAAAGAAATTTAGCAATAGTTTTCTTACAAACAAACAGGTCGAAATTTTTGAAACTGTTAAGGACATGGAAGAAAATTTACATAAAATACCTGACGAGTTGTATGAAGAATTTGGACACAAGATACTCCCAATAACATCAATTTATGTGAAAAATCCAAAGAAAATCACTGATATTGATCGAACAATAGCAAAAAGCATGAAAGACACAAAAGTCTTTATATAAAACAATAAAGATATACTGATCACCCGTGCCGACAAAGGTCATGTCACAGTAGTGATGAGAACACAAGAGTACAAAAAAAAGATACATTTGTTACTTAATCATGAAAAAACCTATCAAAAACTTGATTACAATCCATTTAAATTCTTGAAGAGACCATTCATACATGCATGTAGAGTGAGTGCGAGAAATACGCCTATGCAATGATAAGGAGTAAACCCATAGGTTTCAAACTTTTTTTTCACCCCCTAGGGTTGAAAAACTAGAAATTTCAACCCTAGGGTTGAATATCCAATAATAAGGAGTCAACAAATAGGTTAAAAAACTTTTTTCAGCCCCTAGGGTTGAAAAACTAGAAATTTCAACCCTAGGGTTGGAAATCGACGTTTCGCCTCGCTCTACAGGCACGTATGAATGGAGTTCCAGTGGTGGTGTTGTGAAAAAATAATTTCATTCCCCGTAGAAAAGTTTTCTTGTTCAAGACGAATTCTATAATTCAAGTACTATAGCATCGCTGACATAACGTAATTTTTTGCGGAAATCACTACTACTTTTAGATCAATGTCGTCATCAACTCAAAATACCATCCACACATCTTCATATGCATAAGCATTGATAATAAGTAATCTCTATTATCTCATCGTCAATAGATAATCATCAACATTAGCAGCATCTTGAAGTAAAATTTCAGAAGCATGTTGTAATAAAACTCCATGAGTATTACAATTCCGAAGGATAATTGTACTTAACTCAAAGTTAGAAGTTTCTAGTGTACAGATACATTTTACAGATTGAATCGCTCGAGAAAGCAAGACTGAGAAGTTTCCAGGGTCCTTATGGTTGAAGGGAAATTACAGAGAGTAACGGTCGCCCATATTAAACGGCTTTCATCAGCAAAGTTGGAACAATTTATCAGACTTAGGGTAAGGTATGATTAATTAGTTACTTCGCCTCATCATTATACTGGCCTGGTTTCAACGCTCTATCTCCGTTATTCAACCCCGATTATTATTCGTGATGGAACAATTGCTTGATATGCAGGTGACATAACTTTGTTAGGAACTCCAAAGTTGCATAAATCTTTGAACCTATTGGCATTCGATCAAAAATTATCATGTGCGATTTTCAAGTTCATTGATTTCAACATCGATTGGAGGTAGAGAAAACGAGAGAAAACTTGTATAAATAGTTAATTACTTATCTTCCTCAATTCTTACTACTTTTTTTACCTCGATAAATACTTCTCTTTCTGGTCCCTCCTTCCCTGAAATTTTCTTAAGGTTTTCTTGGCATCCTCCTGTCTGCTTGTTTCCTCTCATACGAGACTCCTAAATGCATGTTCCCATGTATTTTCCACTCATTTGCATGAACTGAATTTTCTGTTTTTTATTTCACCTTGATTGCTTCTTTTACTCCAATGTAGGCATTGGAGTAAAAGCCCAAAAAAGCACAAAAAATAAGCGTTGGATCTTTGTCTAGCTATTCTTATTATTCTTTCTCCTTCCACCCCTTTCAAGAGTACTGGCAGTTTTTCTTTCCTTATTACCACGATATAGTTCTTGTATCTGAATTCTTCCATCCTGCGCATTCATACCATACCTGCTTCTATTTATCTCTTTTTTTTCTTCAAAGTCTATAGATTCTTATCCTTCTATCTTCTTATGTCTACATAACTCTCTTCTTCTTCTTCTTCTTCTTCTTCTTTATCCTATTGCGTTAACTGCACAGAATTCTATTTTTGACCTCCCAGGGCTTCGTAGCATAATCATAACCATTCCCCTCCCTTTTTATCCTTGGTTTCTTCTTGGATTTCCAATCAGCCTCCCCCGAATTTGTTTTGAATTTACTCTTCCACGTCTGTTCTCCTGCCATATGATCTGGCATTCTTTTATCCAACTCTTTTGTCGAAAAAAATCTTGCGCCCAAAATATTTAGGAAAGACGTATTCTTCTTCAAATGCGCTCATATTCGCTGCCATGTACATATGTGTGTTTGTATGCATGTATGTTTGTTTGTATGTATGTATGTATGTATGTATGTATGTTTGTATTTATGTATGTTTGTATGTCTGTTTTTCCGTCTGTCTGATGCGGGCACTAGAACTTTTGGAAAAAGTTATCGTCGGTTCTTAAGATATCTATTTTCAGAGCAAATTCAAAGATTGGAAACAATCTAAAGAAGTTTTAGACCATTTTTTTCAAGATTTGAAAATTCCATGTACGGCCATTGGTAACCTTAAAGAGGTCAGACGATTTACACCTACGATTCCTTCCACTAGAAAAAGAGAATCGTCAGAGTTACAGCATTTGCAGATATAAAAAAAACTTATTAGAAATTGTAAGCCAAGTAAGGCAAAAAATGAAGAAAGAAGCAAGAAAAATAAAATCTGCTTGCTGGAAACCCCATAAGAATATCACAAAAACTCCTAAAATTTTGTTGAGAAATTAAGAATTTGAAATTTTAATCACACAAAGAATAATGAAAAATCCAATAGTTCATTTTCTCTCAAACAATGTTGGATATGTGAAGACACATTGAATCCGAAATTAGGCTACCAAAATAGATCTACAAATTTTCAATTAATTACTTTCTGATAGGACGCGTAGTAATGTTTTACATGCAACCTGCTCTGCCCTGTAGCGGCGGCTTCGCCGCCGCAGAATAAGTGAACTTTTTTGGTCGCACGAAACTACGTGTGTTTTCTCCTGATAAGCTCTGGCATGTTCATGCAGTCCCTTGAGGTCAATGACACAGTTCAGCAGATTTCCAAAATGTACCCCCGTCAACTTTCACAAAATCAAAATTAGCCTCTGCCATCATTGGAAGCACTGCAAGAGACGTAAATCCACTAGCCAGGCGTTATGCTTTGTTTACAACAATTTTTAATGACACAGTGTTACAGATTTTCAAAGTGTACCTTCACTTTATGGGTATGGAAAAAAAATGTTTATTTTTGAGAGCCCTGCAAGATAGTCTTCACAACTTTTTGAATTTTTTCAAAATATCGAAAAATCAAATTTTGATCGCACAAAAAATAATGGAAAATAGAAAGTTTCATTTTTTGGTCAAACTATGCAGGTTCCGGGAAAATATAACTGAACAGAATTCTGCATCAAAAAAAGATCTACAAATTTTGTGAAATCTATTTTTTGATAGGACAAGTAGTTCTCGCTTTATTAAATACAATACCATATTATGAAGGAAAAAATTGAACTTTTGGACGATTGTCACAAGCTTAGGAAAAAACAAATAGACACAAGTTTTTCACCAGGAAAATATCTTTAAATGTGTTATCAATCTATTTCTAACAGAATATGTGGTTTAGCATTTCAACCAGGAAAAATAACTTCAAAAATGATATAATAAAATATTTGAAAAAATGACGGAGGCTTAGACAGAAGATCGATAGAGGAAAGTTGTTCACCAGAAAAAGATCGATAAATTTGTGATCATTTTTCTTATTGGACGCGTATTTTTTGTTTCAATCATAAAACATTGAACAATTGAATTTCTAGAAAAAATACACAACATATAAAAGAAATTGCGCAACGAAACTTCTCTACCCTTTCAAATGAATTTTGATCGAGTGCGCAGCACGTGAGGGGCATTTCACTCGGAAATTCAACGCCAAAAACGATAGAAATCGGAATGAACAACGTACCGAATCCGCCGAAACCGTTTACTGGAACGCAAAATTCGGAAATTTTATTCCGAGTTCATGAACTACTGTAAGCGCTCGTTAGGGATGTAACAAGTTTGGACAACGTTCGAATTTCTAAAAATCTTAGACATCATTTCATGAACCTGCGCGAATTCAGTATGCATTCAAGTGAAATCAGACGGATCCAGTAAAGTTACGACGTTCAACGTAAGGACCGTACCAAAAAGAGTAGACACGCGCTTGCGCAGTCCGACGCAGATAGACCTAACCTGATCAGCTGTTCCTCACATGGCGAGTAAACATCGTAATTAATTGAGTATTTTCATTTCATGTCGTATGGATGTAATTTACGCTAATTCAAGATTAATAATCCAACATTCAATAAAAAAATGTCTGCAAATTTCAGGAAATTTTCCATAGTTTTACTATCTACATATGGTGGCGTTCCATTTATAACCGTGAAATTCTATTATTTGCAACCCAAATTTCCGCACAGTTTCTACGGTGAGTGGGCTGATTATCGTAAAATGCGAGCTTATAGATGTATGGTTTTCATCATTCATCTCTAACGTCACTCCTTAGGGAGTGAAAATTAGAGCTGTGGCCCCGCTTTGTAGCCATCGAAAGGCCTGAAATGATGCATGTGTTATAAAAAGTATAGTAAAACAATATTCTTCTATATTCTAGAGATGAAAAATCCATAAGTCTCGTAGACTTTTATTACTTTTTCGATAATACTTTTTCGAGATAATTTTCGTGATCAAGTTTTCAATTATTCGAAAACAGTCACGGAAATTAATATTCTTAGTCAACTATACAATATTTTTGGTTACTTTAATACAGAATGTTAATCGTGACTTGTTAGTCAAGTGAAATAATTGAATTTCTCTCAGTGCATTATGTTATAGATTCATAGAGATTCGGCAAGAGAATCGCTGCTAAGTTGTTTGAAACAATTTTCAAAAAGTGCAGTTTCATAGTTTACATTCTGAAAACTACGGAAGTTGTTGAGCTTAGGATTCCTAATTTTATCATTCAAATTTAGGATTATACACCATTTTTTCTAATCCGTTTTTTCCATTGGAGCTCTTTCCCACCAATTGTTTTTTCCACCGGACCTCTTTTCCACAAATTCTTTTTTCCACCAATTGTTTTTTCTACCACACCTTGCTCCCACGAATTCTTTCTTCAACTGGACCTTTTTTCCATCAATTGTTTTTTCCACCGGACCTTTTTTCCACCAATTGTTTTTCCCGTCGCAACTTTTTTGCACGAATTCTTTTTTCCACCGGACCTTCTTTCCACGAGTTCTTTTTTCCATCAATTGTTTTTTCCACTGGACCTTTTTCCACAAATTCATTCTTCCACCGGACATTTTTTCCACCAATTGTGTTTTCCACCGGACCTTTTTCCACGAATTCTTCTTTCCACTTGAGCTTCTTTCCACGAATTCTTTTTTCCATCGGACCTTTTTTCCACGAATTCTTTTTTCCACAAGACCTTCCTTCCACCAATTATTTTTTCCACCGGACCTTTTTTCCGCGAATTCTTCCTCCCACCTGACTTTTTTTCCACGAAATATTTTTTCCATCAATTGTTTTTTCTACCGGACTTTGTTTCCACGAATTCTTTCTTCCACCGGACCTTTTTTCCTTCAATTGTTTGTTCCACCGGACCTTTTATCCACGATCTTTTCTTTCCACTTAACCTTTTTTCCATGAATTCTTCTTTCCACCGGATCTTTTTCACGAATTCTTTTTTCTACAGGACCCTTTTCCCACGAATTCTTTTTTCCACTGGACCTTTTTTCAACAATCGTTTTTTTCACTGGACCTTTCTTCCACGACTTCGTTCTTCCACCGGACCTTTTTTCCACATGTTGTTATTTCCACCGGACCTTTTTTCCACGAATTCTTCTTTCCACTGGACCTTTCTTCCACGAATTCTTCTTTCCACCGAACCTTTTTTACACGGATTATGTTCTCCACGGGATCTTTTTACCACTAATTGTTTTTCCCACCGGACCTTTTTCCATCAATTGTTTTTCCCACTGGATATTTTTTCCAGGAATTCTTCTTTTCACTTGACCTTTTTCCACGAATTCTTCTTTCCTCCGGACCTTTTTTACACGTATTCTTTTTCCCACAGGACCTTTTTACCACCATTTTTTTCCCCCACCGGACCTTTTTTCTACGAATCCTTCTTTCCACCGTACCTTTATTCCACCGGACCTTTTTTCATCAATTGCTTTTTTCCAACGGACCTTTTTTCCACTTATCATTATTAACGCTCATCATTTTTCCAAAAACTTGCTTCCGCGCGATCTGAAATAAACCTAATCCAGCAGGTATGCTCGCTCTATGCACAAAATTAGAGTTATGTTAAAAATACTTTCAAATTATTGCGAATAATGTGAACACTTGTAAATAAACATAGGTTTTGATGGAAAATGGTTGATTAGGATGAAAAATTATTGGAAATAACAGGTAAAGATAATGGAAGATGGAAATTTTGGAGTACTTGCGGGCCATTGGTCACAATGTCAAATTTAGAAACTCGAATCTGAAAATTAAATTGCGTTCTGTATATCGCCTTATATTTTTATTTTAAAAATTGTAAAGAAAGTTAACAATTATGATTCCAATAAATACCTGCTGTAATCGAAAGAAGATTTAGTGGAAAGATATCCAGTAGGAAAAAAGGGAAGTGGAAAAAATGTCCTGTAGGGAAAAAGTTCAGAGAAATGAACGGACTAAAAAAAATGGAATAAAAATTATGGAGTGGAAAAAATGTTCCACTATCCGAACTTAGACTTTCCCATAATAAAAATGTGCAAAATGTCGTGTTATTTTAATTATAGTTCATACTGGAAACTATTCCATTAATTGAACGCTTTTCACTAGATCTTATAATTATACCATTAAGCCCAATCCCTTTCGGGGTAAGCGTAACTCGTTTACGTTTCATCATCGTAAACGTCTTATTATTGGTTAAGTTGCACACTGAGGTCACCATTCTCCTGCAGGAATCTCTTAGAAATATCTACAAAATTAATCAAATAAGAGCTAGTCGAATTTTGTGCAAAATGATGGATATAACGAGGAATATCTTGTTAACAATAAATTACTGATGCAAAATAATTGTTAAATTTCCTTCAATTCGCTATTCAGGTGAGTGTACCAGTGATAAAACTATTAGGCTGAGAAATAATCCTCAGTACATGAGCACTCATATACCATGTTTTGTCCGGCATCCGTATACTAATGAGATCATTGAATCATTGCCTAATGTTCAAAATATTCATTCGTTCCCGTACGTTATATCTTTGTATGTTTCACGTTTGAAATCGTGAGCGAAAGGTAAAAATTCAATATCGTTTACGTGGAATCAGTAAGAAACGTGTCCACCGTTTGACTCAGCGTTAGAGAATGTCGAACTCAGCCGAATTCAAAGTGAAAGGGGCCAAATGCATGTGCTGAACGCGTCAACTTTGACGGGCGGAGTTCACGCGGTCCCACAGCGTGTTGAGCGTTAAAACTGTATAAAATCCTTCGAATTTGGCAAGCAGCGTTTAACAAAGTCAATATAGTACTACTTGAATTCAGAGTGAAACGCCCCTCGGCAGCACGAGACACGATATGAGAATGTATTTGTTGAAGCCAGAGAAGCTTTTATAAAAGAGAATTTACAATCATCATATGAAAGTAGTCGACATTTCGCTACCGAGTTCTAAAAGGTCTGTATGCGAATGTAGGGAAGTACAAAGACTGAGCGCGTAGCACGAGGTATATTTATATCCGAGCGCGAGGTCAGTTTATCATCGAGCGCGAAGCGCGAGATCCGACAGACGCGCGCCCTAGGCATGCTCAAACCAGCGAGCAAAGCGAGCCGCGCGCGAAGCGAAGATCTTTTCTGTTATCGTTGTTAAGTTTCATTCTTGTTTTTCTCTCTTCATGTTCGGTCGCGTTAATCTTCAAATTCAAGCAGTTTCCCGTTTCTTTGAGTTTGAAATTTGGGTCACGCCTCCAGGCAATACTGCACAAACATCGCAGCGAATCGATGTGAGTCTTATTTACATTCTCATCATTATGAGAAGGTATTAGACTTACGTGGAATTTGACCCCCCCCCCCATTTTTGTTAAAGGTGCACGTTTAGAGACCCCCTTAACCCAAAAAAATGGATTTCACGAATGTGTCAGTATGTATGTCTGTCAGTGGGCACGATAGCTTACGAAAACACAAATCTATTTCGTAACCTTTGGTACACTCTTTCAGTGTCTAAAACTGAAGGTCAAGTTCGTTAGCCAGCTATCTGGAATGTAAACTCAAAAAGTTGAAGTATTTTGGAAATTTTTGAGACTATTCTTCTCAAGACAAGAAAATTTTAAGTACGGCTTTCTGTAGTAAGTATTAGGTGAAAAAATTCATCCACATGGTCTTTTTCTATCGAAACAAATATGTCAGAGTTATGGCATTTTCAAAATTCAAAAACAGAATGAAAAATGAGGTTTTTTTTCAAACAACGCAAGATATGAAAAAAACAGACATTTCTAAATGTCATCACCCTCTATGCATCCCAAATTATATTGCAAATGTGCGTCTAATTTTCACATAAAAATTTGGAATATCACTCTCAGAAAAGATCGGCAAGCGGATTCAAGTAATGCTTTTGTGAGCTCAAAATCTGGGAAATCGTAATTTTTCTTATTGTTTCTACTACTTTACTAGCAATATGAAGAGATGCACACTCCAACAGTGAATTGTATCCCTTACCTGAATCTGAACGATATTTTCAGAAATGATTGGACTAAAAAAGGAGCTTCTAGGACATAAATCTTGCTTACAGACAGACATATAGACATACATGCATGCATACATACAGACAGATAGACACATTCGTAAAAACCTGTTTTCTGGTTCAGAGGGTCTGAAAACGTGAACATTTGACAATAGCGGGGGGGGGGGGGGGGGGAAAGCGGCCAAAAACTAAAAAACCCCCCGGGCAGGGAGTGAAAAAAAAGATGAAT
>WSXT02154702.1:0-10192 GCA_011762715.2 Neuroterus valhalla | reverse complement strand
TATAAATTATCCTACCTCTAGTTTCTTGACCTTCTCTGTTACCTTGTCGTCTACTATCACATAGTCAATGACCTGCCTGTCCTTTTCACCTGCCGAACGTGTGTATTCACCTTCCTCATCTCCCTCTATATTTCCGTTAAGGTTAAACTATCCCATTCCCCTAGGCTTGTTAGAAACGTCTTTCCTTCCCCATTGAGTACCTTTCCTTTGGATTTTTTCTTCGCTCTTCTCCCCGTTCCCTTTCTTCTCCATCTCTTGTTCTTGCATTAAAATGTCCTCCTATAACAAGCTTGATCCTCTCTTCGTTTTCTCCCATCAGTTCTTTCAACTCCATAGGTTTCTCCATAAATCAATACATCCATAGATCTTTATCTCTTCTATCAATAATCCTTCAATATCTTCCTTTATCATTATCCTATCCTCCTCTGCTAGATATTCTTCCCCTATTCCCATCACCATTACTACCATTGCACTGCCTTTCCTATTTCTCCCCTTCGCATTTTGAATCTGCTTACTGTGACCTTTTTGTGACCTTCCCCTTTCTCTTTTCCATCCTTTCTCATCAAGCCACATTTCCATCATCACTACCACCTCCCACTGTCCCAAATTTCTCATAAATCCTCTATCTTTCCTCTCCAATCCTGCTACATTCCAGTAACATGTTTTCCATTGCCCCTTTCCTTCGTTTCCTTTATCTTTTTGCTTCCTGATATTCCCTATTGTAGCCTCTTTCTTCCCTTTCTCTTCTAGTCCCCCAACCCAGCACTCTTTACTAACTTTTCTGCCTTTTCATCCCAATCCCACCATACATCTTGTATTTTTATTTTTCCATGATTGACCTACGTTTCCTTCCCGATCTTTTTCTTCTCTTTCACTATTTTTCTTAACTTATATTGCATATTCCATTGTTCCCGTGTCCAATCATCTCCTATTCCCTGTTCGCTACCATATAACTGCCTTTCCTTAAACATTACCTCCCTCTCATTATACTAATTTTACCTTTCATTACTATATTGTTCCTTCTTTCCTCTCTCTAACTATTTTCCATTCTCCTTTTTATATTTCTCAACCTTTCCTTATTTCAATCCTACTTCTCTTCATCTCCCCCCTCCCACTTCAACTTTCTGAATTGCGTTTTGTATTATTTCCATCCTACTTTTCAACTCCTGCACACTTTTCTTTGGCTCCTCTTGTTTCTCCGGTTATTATTCTAGGCTTCGCATCCTTTTTTCTAAGTTTTCCATGATTTTCTTCCATCCCTCCATTTTTCTCCTGAGTTTCACCGATTCCCGTATTTTTTCTTATTTTATTTCTTCCCTCCGTATATTTTGTCTCTTTTCTTGCATTTCCACCAACTTTACCATCATTCTAGAGATTTCTTTTCAATTAAGGATGTGTGGGAGGAATGGAAGATTCAGGAAACTGGCAAGAGAACGTGATCACGATTCTGGGAAAGGAAGGACATGGGGAGGAGTGAGTGAGTGAGTCAGGGAATCGGAGGAAGCTAGAGGAGCGAAGGAAATACAATGAAGGAATGATTGTGTAAAAGAAGAGTTAAGGTGAAAGAGAATTAAAAGAAGATGGAAACAAAAGTCACACCGAGAAATAAGGTAGATTATATTGTACAGTAAGAATAAGTAGAATCAAGTAGAATAAGATGAGGCTGCGCTCTTTCTCTCACGCTTGAACGCTCAAATCGCTAAAAATGCTCAAGCACTCGATCACTCATCGTTCACTCGCTCGCTCGTAGTCTTTCAGGCACCCTGTCAGGTTTCGTTATGCGTTAGGAAAACATTTTATATGTATATACATTTATGCATGTATATATCAGGAAATAAGTTTGGCTAGGAGAAAAAAAGATAATTGTTGAAAATTTGTGTATGTGAAGGAACAAAAGTTATGTAAACCTTTAGGGAACACATTACAAATAAAGAAAAAGAAGAGTAATTCCTTGATCTATAACCAAATATTTGAATTTTCAATCCAAGGAGACGAACTTTTCAGAAGGGAGTTGCATTTCTGAATTGGAAATTGAATTAGGTAAATCAATTGAATAAATTCAATTCAATTGATTGAATCATGGCTAACGAAAGAGAAATTTTTTTAAAGAGATAGTTCAATTTTAAGCAAAAAAAAAGGTCAATTCACATCAAAAAAATTTTTGAGTCACGAAAACTTTTCAAATCTAGAGAGAATAGAGGTTTTAACAAAATTAAATAAAATGCCTAAATCTTCAACAAAAATGAGGAAAAATGAAGGAGAGGCAGAGATGCAGAGGCGGAAAAGTCCGAAATTCCCAAATAACAAGAAATAGAAAATTTCTAACAGAAGAGTTGAATTCTTGGCTGAATAAGACGAATTTCCCACAGATGAGTTGAATTCTCAAGTCAAATTAGGAAAATTTAAGAAAAAAGTTCATTCCATGAGATGTTAGGTTTTCGACAAGGACTTTTTAAATTATTTTAAATGATGTTATTGATTTTTGGTTCTTTCTGATACTTTTGAACATTAAAAAAAACGTGTAATCAACCTTACAATCATGTTATCACATACACATCTTTTCAGTTTTCAAAAGTACCCGGAAGAACCGCAAATCAATCACATCATTTAATAATTAAGGTTATTCTTCACCAAATTGTTCAATTTAAAACTATAAACAATGAATCCCGAAACAAAAATGAAGTTATTTAAATTTGCATTTGTTGAATTTTTCAGCCATGAATGAAGCGTTTCCTACTAATGATGAAATAATTTCATTTTTGCTAAAGGGGAAACATTTCAAATAAGGGGAGAAAGAATTTTCATATATTTGTAAAGCTACTCGACGAAAAACCTTCACATGGGGAGAAAATTTTCGATTCAGAGATGGAATTCCATTTAGTATACAATATTATAGGATCGAGTTTCCATTTAATTATTCCAAACAAAAGGAAACCTCTCAACTTAAATTTTAGCTCTTTTACCACAACTCCAGCTATTCTCAAATTACCCTACATTCAGGAATTCTCAAATTAAAAAGAGAAACTTCCAACCCAAGAGTTGAATTTTCAACAAAAATGGATGAATGTTTAAATAACAGTCGAATTTCCAAGCCAAAAATATGAATGTCTTAGTTAAAAGCTGATTTTCAAAAAAGGAGTTTATTTCTTTGATTACGAAAGATGAGTTTGTTCCTGAAGAAGACGAATTGATAACAAAGTACGTTAGTTTTTGACTAATTGTGGAGTTTCTTCCTAAAAACGAAAAATTTCCACGAAAAATAAAAAAAAAAAGAATTCCTAACAGAAAAATTGAATTTTTCAATCAAGCAGATAAGTATTAGGATAATGAAATTCATTCTTAAAAGAATAATCTCAATTTCGAGCAATAAGTTGTCACCGCCGTAGTAAGGGTATCGGGGGCCCTCGCGCAAGATTTCCTAAGGGGCCCTTGAGAAAGAATTTCTGAAGAAAACTTTTTTTCTTTAAATCTTCGGGGGCCTTTTAGAGCCAGGGATTCTAGTGCGCCGCATCGCCTGCTAGTTACGGCGCTGTAAAAAGTTGCGCATAACGTAGTTATTGCAGGAGATAAAGGAGAAGAGGCCTCCAGAAATGTGATAAAAAGATTACGGGAGTATTAAGTAGAGAGCAAGTTGGTTCTAAATGTAGAAAAGTAAAAGGTTTTACTTTATAGGCGAAAGCATAGTAGGAGGAAGTAAAAATAGTTTAGGAGTGACGAGGAGAAAGGATTGAGGAAGTTAAGTACTTAACTCACCTTGGATCTTCTTTCTGTCAAAGGAGGAATGTAAGGGATATTTTAGAGAAAGACTTAGGAGAGAAGCCAAAAATTCTACATTAGGATAATGAGGATGTTTCAGACAGTAGTACTAAATGTCTAAATATAAATATGAAGTGTAGATATGGAGTTAGAAAAAATGTGAGAAGGTGAAAAAGTTGCATAGGAAATATATAATATGGACATTAGGATTAGAAAAGCCACTACGGCGAATTTAAGAAAGAAGATGAGGAAAAAAATTAAAGTGAGATCAGGTAACCGAGCTTGCAAATACAAAGACAGACTTCTGGAAATCAAGGGCAGAACTAGTTGAAATGATGTTCAATGGGAAGAAAAGAAGGGAAAGGGAATAATAATGAAATAAGAGGAAGAGAAAGTTACTATGATAGGTGTGGATATTCAGAGGAGTGAGTTAAGAAAATGCAAGGAAGAGGATTGAAGATGCAACAAAAGTTGATATGAAGGGATGAACTTTTCGAGAAGGAGGAAAGAAAATAAAATAGAAGAAGCTGAATGTAATCAGAAATTCAACTGATTAAGGGTTGATGAGATAGAAGAATATTTGGAGAGAAAAGGGGCACGAGGATCGGAAAAGTCATCTCGTAAGTGAGATGAGGTAATACGTAAAAGTGGAACAAATTTTTGGATAGAGATCAGGAAAGACAATGAATGCATAAAAAGGGAAAAGTGCAGGTTGATTGAATGGAGAAGAAGAAGGAGGAAAAGAGACTGAAGGAGGATGAGAAGAAGGGAGAAGAATAAGAATTGATATAAAACAAGGAAAAAATCTTGATTTTGTACGTTGCGGATAAGAGAAAGTTCGGAATGAAGATTTAGAGGACATGGTATAGTTAGAGGTTCGAAGATAGTGTAAACACATAGTAACACAATTTGACAGACTTTTTTGCGTTATTCTAGCTCCAGTAGCTAAATCCAGTTACATAAAAGCTGAATAGAAATGGGGTTTTTCACGAAAAAATCAATATCACATATTTTTTTCGTAAATCAATTTTCGGAAAACCGGCAGTTCAGTCGTACCCTTGGAGCGTTGTAGGAAAACAAGTTCGTAATACTCTAAACAAGATTGTATTCGATAATCTTAATGCGATATAAGCTACCTATCTACGCTTTGTGCAGTTAACTACGCTTGTAGAACTTCAATCCACTTTAAGGCGGAATAAGGTTCGATTTTCGATTAAACGCCAACCCAATTGGTTTAAATAGGGTAGATTGGAGGAAAACACTATATAATTTATTTCAGCAAGAAACCTGTGCTTCCATTTTTAAAAGGGATAATTAGTCCAATGGATCTCAGGACATGGAAATAAAAAAGTTGTCTTAATTGAGAAGCTTGACATTTAAAAAATTATCTTGTTTATGTAACTTGGGAGGATTTCCCAAAAATTTACCTTTTTTCGTTCCGATAAAGTTTTTACTGGAATTCGTCATTTCTGAACAATAATTAATAAATTTCGAATGAATAATTTCCAATAAGAAAATTATTTAAATTAGACTAGTTAGGAATAATAAAATGCGATGTTTGTGGCTTATAACTATACATTCAAATTTGAATATTTGAATAAATATAGAGAGTTCATAATTTTTAAAGAATTGTAAATTACGTTTGCGTTGCATATCAAAAACTGAACTTTCCAGAAAAAATGCCTGGAGTTTGAACGAGATTCACAATTCTTGAACAGTTCCAGCGTCGGAAAAAGTTTCTACAGGAAATTGGTTATTTTAACAAAAATAACTGGGTTCCGGAGAAGAAAAATCTTTCACAGCATATTTCCGTTCTGTTATGTCTGTTATGTTTGTTATACGCGACTCGCATAGAGCGAGATTCTTCTTCTGTTAATAAATCAAACACCCTCTCGCAGACGACACTTATGCATTCATTCGACAACAACTCTAGCTTTTAAAACATGAACTACATATGTAATTAGATACTGAGCCTTTTATGCGGAACCTCTCGATCATCGGACAGAGAAATAGCTTCCTTACCTGCATCATGAACACGCCTGCAGGTAGTATGTTCCTGGCGGAATAAAGAAGATACACTTTCTGCCAATCAGCGGAGCATAAGAACCGTGGTGAAGAGGAGAGTCGTGAAGCAACGCAAGAAACAGCTCGACACGCGCATCTACCTCCACTCAGTTCTGACGCCCCACAGTGGTTCAAAATCACAAATTTCCGGTCAAAACCCCGAAACATGTAATAATCGTGTTAAAAGGTACATATCCGGGAGTTTTTGGGGTCGCTGAATTCGAAAATGGAATTTTTTTTTCAAAAATTCAAAATGGCGGACACAAAATGGCGGCCGACTTGCATAAAAAGAAGAGTATGGAATAAAAGTCAACTTCTATTTACGTTTTTGGGGTGGCTTAATTCGAAAATGATATTTGTTTTTCAAAATTCAAGAAAGCCGACACAAAATGGCGGCTCCATTCCGTAAAAATATTATGTCATGATTTCAGCCCATATTGGATTTCAAAAACAGGAAGCATGATTGCAGAGTATCTCAGAAGTTCACAATTCGATTGAAAAATTTTTATGCATTTCCGGAAATTTATGGTAATTTATGACAACTAACCATAAATTACCTGCAATTATGTTTGAAAAATTTCCGGAATATCATGACAATTCTGGGTACTTTATACTAATTTTACAGGTATTCATAGTAAATTACCATAAATGACGTCAAAATATATTCAGAAAATTTCCATAAAATTCAGGAAACTTATGGAAATTTTGGGTAATTTATACTGATTTAACAGGTGAGTTATGGTATTTTATAATAAAAACCTATCATTAAATTTGAAAATTTCCGGAAATTTATGAAATTTTATGGCAATTTTTACTGCTTTTGAAGGTAATTTAGGGTAACTCAAGTAAAGTAACCTAAAATTCAATGAAAAAATTTTCGAAGATTGATGGGAATTCACGGTAATTTACGGTAATTTCTTAAATTTCTATGAAATAAATGCGCATCTCATTTTCTATTCTGAAAGAAGTTCATTACATTCGAAAATTAATTTTTGTGTCAATTACAAGTAAATAGTAATTAGTAGTTAGTAATAGTAAATACTGGATTAGTAGTCTCAGAAATTTCTTCTTGCAAAAAAGGGCTGAAAGCTCCCTCTTATTTCCCGTATCGCCCATGCGACAGGCCCCTTGCTATGCGCCACGCCAGGCACGTGAAACAGTTCGCTGCACGCCTCAAAGAAATCGTTCCCAAAAGAAGACGGGCAAGCTAAGGCAGAAAATTTCAACGCCTTTTGATTGGGGACACTTTCACGTGTACAACACAGTAAGAATCGAAGCGGCCTGATGCGGGCTGGAGAACTAATCCTTAATTGAATTTTGGAATTTTTACTGCGAGAAATAGAAAAACAAGCGCGAGCATTCCGCCATCTCTCACAGAAGCATGCATTATTATTTTTACTTCAAACTAGGACAGAAATATACTCCATACCTTAACAACTAAAATCCATGGGGTCAGGAAATACTGGTCAACTTATAACTGCCTCTTTTCGGCACTTACATTTCATTCGGACGCGCGAGACTTTTCAGCTGCATAACAAGTGTTCCGCGGAACGTTCGACTTTGAGCGCATACCTGGTCGAAACTAATACATATGAAAATCCGCTCTTTTGGATTTCTCGACAAAAATGCACCTTCTACACGTACAGTGAATCTCATCTCGATCGGAAACTGCCGATTTTCGAGGTTTCGACCGGAAATTTGAGATTATGAACAGTGGACCGCGAGAGTATATAACGCGGTTCCGACTAGGATTGCTTAATTTACTTTAGACCGAGTTCCTCTGCTGAAGTAATAAAACTTCTATCCAGATACCATGGTGATTCTTTTCTCTCATTTTCTCTCTTCCTCCTTTACCCTTTGGTAGCGTGTATACATGCTATCAGTCAGACAGCGTGCATAAATGCTGTCACAACAAGGCCTGAGTTTCCCCTCATTTCTGCTAACTTCCTCAATCTGATAGCGTGCATGCATGCTATCAAACCAGACCAAACCATCCTCTCCGATAGCGTGCATACATGCTACTAGTCAGTCAGCGTGCATTGTTGCTGTCGCTTCAAGGCCTCAGTTTCCCTCAGTGCTACCAACTCCTACTTTCCTTCCTCATCCGCTAGCTTGCATACATGCTATAAGTTATCCAGCGTTCATACATGCTGTTGCAACAAGGCCTGAGTTTCCTCCAGTTCTACCAACTCCCCCAATCTGAAGGCGTGCATACATGCTATTAGTGAGTCAGCGTGCATATATGCTGACTGACTAATAATCGACAATATAGAATGAACATAGATGTTCCATCACATTTTTTTTAATCCGTCATTAAACTGGAAAGAAATTGTGCATACAAATCATTAGACAGAAACAAATTATGTCTTCAGAAATAAATCTATGTTTGCACGTGTAAACATTTTTCATTCTTACTTTCTGCTTTCGGTTGATGTTGGAGCTCATAAAGGCGGAAATTTTATCAAGCAGGTTGAGAATAAATGATTTGTTCAAAAAAATGAAGGAAGAAAATTGTTTAAAAAACACAGGGAACCTCATAGCGCCATTCAATTCAGTTTGGAGAATTGAATAAAGTCTATGTGTTCGGCGCAAAATGGATTCTCATAGCGATAACCATTAGAAACTGATGAAATTCTGTTTATCTCCCATTTATTCTTGTAAAAAGTAGTGGTTTCAAGAAATCTTTCAGACGATAGTTGGAGATGTTATTAAAATGCATATTTGTGATTGCATTAACTGTCATCGCTAAGGTGATTTTTTTCAAGAAGAAGGGAAACAGAGTTGAGAAATCGTAACAAGGCAGGGTACAATTTCCCAGTATTCACTCGTGAAGCAAAGGCGACTTTTTATCAACTTTCTTTGAGTATTAAATTTGCCATTTTCTCCTTGTTTTTCCAAGAATTTTTGATTTCTCCTAAGAAGTGGCACTCCTGGTTATTTCCTGAGACCCTTTGAGCAAAAAGGCGCAATATTCGCCAGAGTTCTACGAGTATTTAATGTAAACTATTTACTCTATTCTCTATTCATATCAATATTGATATTTGTATAAGATGTGTACTCTCTTGTCAGCTCTTGAAGGTGCTCTTCAGCTTTGTGATCTTCATTTTCAATAAAATGAAGTGAATTAAATTGATTCAAATTGAAAAGAAGTATAATGCAAAATAAAAAATATTCATCAGAGGTTTCAAGGATACAATGCGAAAACTTATGAGTTTACAATTAGAAATTTTTCGTGACTTTATGCGAAATTTTGGATAACTTTCTTAAGGGAATTAAATTTAGCTTCAAAGCATATACAGGTTTAATTTCCGGAAGGCTTTACGTGTACGCGAAGCAATTATTTTTGATGATCTTAAGATTTCCGAATTATTTCAGTTGGTCAGGCGATTCTTTGCAACAAGTCACCTTTAGCTTGACCTTCGGGATTTAATTTTCTTCTCGAAGCAGCAAAATTACCACTAATAATACTGCATTATAATTTGAAACATAATCCATGCCGTGATGTAAATTCAACTAGTATTAAATTACAGGAAACGATTTTCGTCTTGATATTTCATGTCTTCTATTGCACTTATTCTTGCTTGATCGTTCGATATCCATTTTTAGAAAGGAGTAGGTGAGAAATTTGAGAGTTAAGTAAATAGGCGAAGTAATGTTAAAATAAATAGAAAAGAATTTTAAATTGCATATGAATTGAAGTTGATTATAATCGTCAGCACTTCTTAAAAAGATATCAATAAGAATACAAAATCAACGAAGTTTCAAAGGATGTGAAAAAATTTTGAAATTGGTCGAGGAGAATCCTTTCTTCTACACAATGCGGAAGGAGATTTTGAGGAATACTTAAATATTTTGGGAGATTCAAAGGAATGCAGAATATCCCTGTGGATTACAAAGGGATTTAGAAATATTTTCAGAGATGTATAGAATGCAATAACAAGTTAACCAAATTTTTCTGGATTTCTTGAGAATTTCAGTAGAGATAGAAGGATATCGAAGAATATTTGAAAATTTTTAGGAATCAAGAACGATTCTCAGAATTAGCAAAGAATGTCAAGGGTTCCCGAGTCATTTTTAAAGATTTTATATAACTCGAGGAAGGCCCAATTGTTCACACGAAATGAAAGGAAATTTGGAGGAGGAAGAGAAAGCTTCAAAATTCCAAAGGATTTCATGAAGATTCTAAGAGGTATTTGAGTATTTCAAATTATTCGGAGAAGGTTGACAGAGATATCGAAGGCTTTTGAAGGAATTTCGGGGAGCGCACACACAGAAAGTCATTTGGGACCAATTTCCTATCTCTTTTGAGAACGTATTGTTCCCAAGTATTTTTAGACGGTGAAAATGCAAAACGTGGGACGAGCAAACACCA
>WSXT02154691.1:0-10192 GCA_011762715.2 Neuroterus valhalla | reverse complement strand
AAATGTGACGGCATACTTTGAAGAAAAGAAATTTCAATTGAATTTGAGCATTTTGATAACAAGTGGACTATTCTACACAAACACTGCACACCCCTCCTCCCCCTCCCCTTATAAACTATTGCCAATCCTTGTGTAATTGTACAGATTTAAAAGTATTTAACTAGTAGAGTTTGTGTTCAGCAATTTACAGTCAAAGAGCATATTTATTTGACAGCCAAATAAAATTTTATGTCTAGCTAATTGACATGGGAAACACTGCAAAATTTGCATCTAATAAACAGAAAAGTAGGAGAGGCATCAATTACTCGATAGAAAAACAAGGATCACATTATATGTGACTAATCGCTCAATTATTATTCATATATTTTTTATATATAACCATAATAAACAGCATAATAGAATGTTATTTACAGGAAATGTGCCCATAAAACTAATTAGTTGTCAGAAATGCTACATCATTGATTATCCTCAAAAATGTAAAAGATTTTAAATCTCTATTATTCAACAGTATTCTATTAAAAGCATCATACCACATTAGGCTAATTATTGAAAAGAATGACCCAATTTTATTAGCACCCTCCTAGAACTCACTTTGAACACATGGAAATTCTATGAAATATTCATGGGCTTTTGGTCGATAATTAAATATTAGGCAGTAGAATAACTTTATCCAAACAAAATATATAAAATTTTATATGTGACATACCTATTCATTTTCCGAAAATATTTCAGTCATAATAAATTCTTTCAGGAAATCAAACTGCATTATTCCCATTTACATATCAATAAGACAAAAAATTTAGATCATCTTGGTAGTTAAAAAACAGTATAGAAATAGAATTCTAAGATCATGATCTGTGTGTGTGTATGTTACTGTATATGTTACATTATAAAATATTGAACTATATGGGTAGTACGATCTGAGTCTAGTCTCTACAGTTATCAGAGAAATAAATAATGATCAAACGCAACCAAAAAGATTTCAAGCCATTCGGAAATGAGAAATAATGAGATAAAAGGGGGTTAATGCAAATATTTTAAGGTTATTAACATTCGAGGTGAACGTACCTGGAATAAAGAGTTCCTTTAGGCCAAGTAATGCTCCATATCTTTCAAAAAAAACATCCATTGTCGTACGATAACTTCTGCTTCATCAATTATTCACAAATATTATTACACAATCCTAAAAGAAAATCCAAGCAAGCGGCAACGACGCGGCTGTGCATGAGTTTTGGCGGTTTTGACAGGCGTGCAAGGTTTTGGCGCGTATAACGGCAACGGCTGTTCTGAACAGCGGGCATTTCCCACGCGGTCTAGGTGGCGCTGTTAAGGTATTGATGCAGCGCTCGAGCTGCCTGCATGCGAGTAACTACTACTCCGAATATGAGAATAGAGGCTGATGGGACGATTCCGAGCAAAGCCTATACTCGAAGAGCAATAGCTACTCCTAAGGTCTTTCAGTGCTCTAACGAGTTCACATTCAATGTTAGAAGTTCATACCTATCTTTGAGTATAACAGCACTTGAAGAATAATAAGGTTACAATTCAAGAACAATTGGCATTATCGATGCATTTATCGCTCGGGTGAAATTTTGTCTGTTACGTTTTCTATGGATGAATTTATAAAAATCCTAATAAAAACGTCAATAATGTAATTTTAATCCTGAAACGAGCTCAGAGCGTAGGATATTTTTGTACATTGCAACATAAGGTTCGATGGCCATCATAAAAAATGATTGTTGCCGAACGAAAATTACGACTACCAGTTGGTATCAATTGGCGGCCCAAACTTGGGGCTCAATTATAGTGCTGACGGATGCCAGGACTGTAACCTTCCAATATGTCTTCAAGCCTACCTAGAAGAGTTAGTCTACGTGTCTTAACATCTTGTTCTAAACGTTCTAACTAAACGAATCAACCCAGCTGTCCTCACCTGAATTCCAGTGGAATGCACCGGTCGTTTCAAAACCAGCAACTAGTGCAAACCCACAAATCGCCCCTGACTTTCAGGTCGCACGCGCATCAAACATCTGGGCGGACAAAAGATTTGTCCACTACCCAACGTCCCCGAACCCACAAGAGGAACATCGAGTCAACTCGGTGACGCAGATCCCTCTTCTAACAAACAACCGGTTTTGGGCCACCAAGCTCCAGGCCCGTTGGACCTGGGTCTTAAGATATTAATGTTCAGACTGCTGTTCGAGTTTCAAATCAGAGAGCGCCGAATCCTTCCGCTGTAACTGTTTTCCTTGATTGCACACATGAGATGTTAGTCCAACCCGTTGTACCATCGCCCGTTTCTAACATCAAAACCATCCCTCATCTCAAAGTTCCGATGCCAATGAACACAACAGCATCCGCTGTCCCGAGAAATCCACATGGGACACAAGTTTAACCCGGTATAATCACGAATGTCCCACACAATGTATAACCCATTTCAACATGAATGCAAACACATTTTCGCCTATCACTTATCCCGCCGTCATCCATGGCAGCCCTGATTGTCTCGGACAGCGCTCGATTGGGTGTCATTCGTGCATCCCAATCACCAGCACCGCCGATGCCAGTCAATTCTGAAAAAACCATGAGGTCCTTCTTAAATTTCCGACCAACTGCGAACGCTTCTTTACCCATGCTCGAATGGACCCAAGCGTATGGACTTGTGGGAAAAGTTCAGAGAACAATCTCAGGCAAAATTTACCAGCACCACAACCACCATGCAGCTTAAGGCAATCTTTTATTCACGACGTCAGGCCGAGAAGGAATCTGTCATCGTATTCCAGCAAGAGCATTACTTGCTCGCATAGCGATTTTCGCCTACCATGGATGGCATCGAAGTGACAAATCACTTCTTGTAAAACCACTTTTTTTGGTGTCTCATTCCATGAGCAAATCGATCACATTTTGTTCACCAGTTTAATGGGATGTAAAAGGCCAAAAAAGCATCAACGGCGCGGTTTCCGAAACGATTGGAAGCCTTGCGGTAACACTGAAGTGGATTTGGTGGGTCATATTGGACATCCACTGAAATCGATATTGGAAGATGCATTTGGAGCACGCCAACTTCACAAAATGATAGATTAGTACGAATAAACCGTAGATAAAGGCCCTAATTACATTTCTGACATTAGCAGTGCTTGATCATTTGGGGAATTGATAATTTTTGCGATTCCTAGCGAGTGTGAATTGTGCCTATCATGGAATACAGACGGTAAACCAACATGAGAATCTTCAAACTGCGCAGTTGTGGCAAATTCGTGTGAAAATACTAAATACACCTTCTAAGTATCGGAAGACTTTTCCGATCCATTGTGGTGCGTATTACTGTACACAAAGAAAGCCTATCAATATGAGGTTCTTCCTGAAGTATTTCACGAATGCGCTGCCAAAATTGTATGAGACGGGATTCGATTGGTGCTAAAAACCATCTAATTAAACGATACTTAGAAACGTATTCGCTCCAATCACTACATTAGATGTTCCAGCAAAAGCTGCTGCAATGAATATCATGCAATATAGAAGCGAATATAGATGCTTCTATTGCAAACGTCCCGGAGAATCTTGTTGAACAGGAAAGGGCCATGATAAGGCCTTTCCTACTCTAGACGTTACTCTACCCGTGAGAACAAGAGGAGAGACAGCTCTGCATGATGCCACAGCCGATTAGATGCACGGAGTAGCAATTGCTCCCATAGTAGTGTGCACAGATATGTTTTTTTTGTTCCGAGTATGGTAACAAACCTCTTGATATAAATAAAAAATTCTTTAAGAGAAATCACTCAATTTCTGTTGGAAATCAAACCACCTTATTGTATCCTTCAAATTCCTAGAGCCCCAAAGAACCAATGGTATTGGAAGGCAACGGCATTCATGAATCTTTCCCTTCATTACTCTTCTATTTTATTGAAAAAACATTTCTTTCGCGATTTAACCAACATCATTTACTGTTTGTGTATGCCATTCACACATTATGAAAGAGAAAGATACACGTCACGGAAATAGATTAAACTTATAGCCTATAATCTCTCTGTGCGGCTGGTTTGGGCTTGAAGCAGGCCCGCCCAGCCGGCCTAATGGGTCAGCGCGTGGTGGAACAGCAATTGGACTGTGGTCCCAGGCTATGTCATGGGCCATTCCCAACCAGCAGATCAGGTTATGGGTACGTTCTGGTGTTCCAGGATTTATATACTAAGTGAGTAGAGTGCACTGCTATCCGCTATGCAAACGGGCCGACCATTCGTAAAGATTTTCTCGACCTGATAGTGTCGCTTTAGAGGGCTCCGGTGGTGATCCACACTGACAATGGCACCGAGTTCGCGAATGAACTGATGGAACGAATGTGCAAGGGTCTTGGAATGGTGCACACCCCGAACCCAGTCCACCACCCGCAGGCAAACCCTACCGAGCGTATTAATCGGGTCCTGCAGACGATGATCGTTTCGTTCCTACAGGACAACCAGAAGGACTAGGACCTGCACCTGCATCAATTTTGCTTTGCTTTTAACACAGTGGTCCACGGATCTGTGAAGACGTCACCTGCCTTCCTCAATTCCGGGAGGAATCCGTTGCCTTGCCGGCTTTTACGCCGTCAGCTGGAAGTAGGAACCCAGCGTCATGAACCAGAACCGGCGGAGTGGCTGGAGCAGGTGAAGAGACAAGGAAACCTCAGAGATCTTATTTGTCCTTGCCTGGATCGTGCGTTCGTAACACAAGCTAGGTATTATGGCAGGACCAAGCGGGCCAAGACGTTTCGTATGGGGGATCTTGTTTTGAAACTAAATCGGAGATTATCGAAGAAGGCCGATGATGTGGTGGCCAAGTTATGCCCAAAGTTCATAGGCCCCTTCTGGATTGAGCGTCGCCTCTCGCCGGTCGTTTTCGGCTTGGTTTCGGTTGATGGAAAGAACGCCGGCAAAGAACACATCCAATACTTGAAGCTTTATGTAATGGAGAAGACACTGAAACCATCGACTGGCGTGGGGACTAATCCACTCCCTTTTCCTCTAATGTATCACTACCAGACGATTTTAACAGTTACTTCCGGTAAGTTCAAAAGCTCTTCTTTAAATAATGATATTCAACTCTCTCTTTCTCTTGCAATGCACAAGCTGGTGGGTTCACACACGTGAAGTGGAATGAGAGAAACGGTGCGAATACACTAGCTTCCTTGTATTTGTTCAAATTGTACACTTTTCTTATATTTTCGACAAATGCATGGAAGTATCGAACTGAAAATTGCAAAGATGAGAAATTGGAATTCTCAGTATATTAAGCGGAAGATTTCGGAATAACTGAATATTGACAGAAAATTTTTCCGAAATTTTCGGCAAGATATGGGATACATGTGTATGTTCTGACCGTCTCGACCACATGATACGTAGAAATAATGTATCCCTAATTCAAATATAAGCAAAAATATTTTATTCTGTACGAAAAATTTGGAATAACCCGAAATATTTTGTACGCTTTCCAAATTTTTTACAGAAAAATACGAAAATGGTCTCGTTCATCCCAAAGAAGCCAAATCCAAACGTTTATCCTCTTCTCGCGCGAACCTACGTGCACACACAACAAAGCTTTAACATGAAAGAACTGGAACTGTTGGCAATCAAAATTATTGAAACAACCAATAATCACGTCTTTCCACAAGCTTTGGAATAATTCAGTAAAAATGACAACATAATAACTTAGTAAAATTGAATTCTTCTTTTGTCTTTGTAGCCTTCAGTTCCGAGTAATTGCCTTGTCGCACAAAGACAAGAAGTATGCGCAACCGGTAAGAGAATAACATACATTCATGGCTTGAAACATAATTTTTCTAGAATAAACGCAAAAAAAAAATTACGGAAATTTCAATCTACTTTTTCCGTTCCTCGGAAATAAAATTTGATCTCTCACTCGGAAATAAAAAAAGAATACAAAAATGTCGTTTGTTCAATCAGCGGCAACGATAAATACATACACGGAATCAAGGTACCTAATATCCGAGTTAGATGATTCCGAAATAACAGAAGCCATGCAGCACTTAGAACTAAATACCGCTGGCACACAAAGAGAAAAATGTTTGAGATTGCGTGAAGGATGCAAGCTCCCTAAAGGGTGGCCGTCGCGCGAATCCGACGTCACATCCGTCCCTTCGGTCACAACGGACGTTGAAACCGATGACGAAACCAGGCATCTACCATCAGACTTAGGCGCGTTTGGGCAGGCCCACTATTACGACATTCCGGATCCGGTCAGGTTGTCAGTGGGAACCGTAACAACAAACCGTAGCGTGAAAACTTTCGCTTACGTGGTCACGAGGGCCACGCTAGCAACTTCAACATCGATACCGGAAAGAGCAATATCCGCACTGAGAATCAGACCGTCGGCATCCACACCGCGATTTGAAGCCCCAAAACTTTTTTTTATTCACTCAAACTTCTTTGGAAACCCGACACCGTTCACAATGCCTAATCTACCGAACGCTCCATCACAATCTCCAAAAGCGGATTTGAAATAAAAATTTCCAGACCAACCGAATAAAAGCCTAGCCGATATCGAACAAGAAGTACAGACTCTATTAGATTTGCCGACGTTAGCAGTGTTTCGAACCCTTACCTAGGTGCATTACCTAAGAAGCTAATTTATAGAGATAGGTTAGGCCATGCCAGTAAATTCGGATTGAATACCGATACCAAGGTAAATACCGAATTGCAAAAAAAGTATTGAGGACAAATCTTCGACTATCCGCAGAGAAGCAGCATAGGATTGTATAGGCATTCCGGAGGAGAAGGCTCAACCGATAGAGAAAAAAATCGGAGCACTACATCATCCATGATACGTGGACAGAGTAACACAGACTTTGAAAAAATTATTTTTAGTTGGAAAATTACGTTCGATGGTAGCAACAAACTTAGTTCTGATGATTTCCTGATACAAATAGAAGACCGTAGGAAATTAAACCAAGTAACCGACGACGAACTTCTTACAGCAATGTCGGTATTGTTGGATGGAATAGTCCAAAAATGGTTCAAAAACCACGAACAAGAATTTCACAACTAGCGCAAATTCAACAAAGAGTTCCGATCCCACTTCAGCGATGGCGATTCCGAAAGAAGGGTTGAGGAGCAAATTCGAACTCGGACACAAGGCAAGGACGAGACGATAGACGAATACTAAACAAACATTCATAGTCTGATCGCATAACTCGATGAAGAAATTCCAGTTGTTGAACAACTCGACTGGGCTCATGAAGGATTGGGACCAGAACATCATAAAGTAATCCGTCGGTCGTACTTTCGTTCTTTTCGAGAATTGTCAGAATTAAGGAGAAGCTGGGAGAAAGTCTGGAATGTAAACATGAAAGATTATAAACCCCCACCTCATCCCGAAAGCTCATTTCTCCAAGAATTTGCTTACCGACCGAAAAGAGAACAATAAAACATCTTAAAGACTCACTCAACCGCCGTGAAAGAGACTGAAGACAGAATCGCAGCATTATCAACTGTAGAACCAACTAAGTATAACATAAGAAAGCCTATTCAAAACAATATACCAAAAACGCGAAGGCGACTGGTACTCAATCATCCTCGAAAGAACGTTTTGAGCGAGAAGGGGGGTCAACAGAGTGCCAACACTCCTATTAGGAACAATAGTCCCATCAGCAATACTTGGAACCCGAATAAGATTATTTGCTGAAATTGCAACCAAAAGGGACATTCCCGAAGAGGTTTCGCCACTCCGTGGAAACGCTTATGCTATAAATGCAAAACAGAAGGCTATACCTTTTAAGATTGCCCTAGGTGTTCGGGAAATGACGCACTGGAGTAGTGAGCACGGTCCCCACTACTCCCAAAAACTCAGGGACTGCCTATGGGAATTCGAAAGATGTCTATGATTCGAATAGGAGACCGATTCCAACTCAACGGACCCTAACACCGAAGTGTGGTTTTTAGGGAAAAAGGGAGTAGATCTCGGAACTCCAGCACCGATTTCAACTGAACCACAGACCCGAACTGACCTGCCCAAACAAATCGAACTTACGGCAGATTCACGTTTCGAAAATGTGAACAGAATACAGGCGACAATAGACACGGAGAGTTTCAACAGGGTGGAAATGCCGCCGGAACTAGAAATGTCGGATCTTCTTGAATGCCAAAGTATCTATTCGGTAGGTGTGGTCGAGAACGGGGAGGATTCCCTAGACCCTTGCACCGATGCAAGCGCTTCTGGACTGGGCATAGTCCTTATCCAGAAACAGGGAGACGAGGAACGGGTAATAGCTTTTGCCAGTAGAACCCTCACCGCAGCGGAGCGGAATTATGCTGTCACCTAGTTGGGATGCCTCGCAGTCGTGTGGGGATTCCGAAACGTGGCTGAACGTCCCGGACTCACTATCTAGATTGATGGAGGACGATGACGAGGTCCCTGTGGCAAACATGTTGGAGGCTGCTGATCCATGGTACCTGAGACGAGTGGATGCTATCCAAGAAAGACCGTAGTTTTTTCCAGATTGGAAACTACAGGACAGTAGATTGTAGAAACATCGCCCTGATCCTTTGCCTGACCCACTGGTTCCGGACTTACACGAACTGTGTATTTCACTAAACTTCTAAAAAATTATTACGTACTTCCCATTTTTTAGATTGACATCTGGTTTAAAGTTACTAACTGGTAGTTATAAAGTGAAGTGTTCAAACACCTAACTAATTATTTTATACCAAAAGAAGTAATTCAAAATATCTCATTGGGACCAGGTTTTGCATACAATTCTTTCAACAAAAAACAGTTTTCTTCACACGACATTCTTTTTTACATTAAATTTGAAATCTGGACGCTACCTTTAGATGAACAGAATGAAATAAGAGTACATTGCTCTAAAACGATTCTAAACTTGTCAAATTCTCCGTTCCTAAATGAACAAAAATTTCAAGATAAACTAGATTTTGACCCAGCTATAAAATTTATCGGCGAAAACCCAGATATGATTTTTCTCAAAGCCGACGATGGAAATACAACTATGAACAGCAGTACCTCCAAAATAGCTAAATATCTTTCTAACATCTTGTAATCAATCACAGAAAAATCAGAATTTCGAGTTGAAGACAGTTGGAAATTCGTTGATGACTTTGAATATTTTAAAGTTTCTAATCAACATTTTTTTGTATCTGTGGATGTGGTGAACTTATTTCCATCCATCCTAATGAATCTAGCTTTACAGTGCATAAAAAACAAATGGGATGACCGTTCGTAGTATTTTCTGGGTAAGTACAATATATTAGTTCATCCTATGTATTTATAAATACAGCACAGATTGTGAAGGAATTTCCTCATAACAATTAAAAAAAACACATATATTGAACGGACGATTAACAAACAATTTAATCTACAATTTCAACCACCAGTTAGTTGCAAACCGTAGAGCAACTGCTACGTTTATGGGAGTTAGTTGAACGTCACGTCATGTTGCGAGGTGTATAACAACAATAACTAGTTCAACAAAAAGAATGTTAAGACATAAAATGTGAAAAGTTTTCTGCTCTAAAATGTTTGCTTGTAAAGTGTTCTCATCAGAATAACAGGAAACAAGATATAGCAAAAAAACTGATATCATTATGTTTTTTTGTTTGAATAATGAAATTTTTGGTATAAACAAATAAGTAAATAAACTTTCCAGAAAAATAGTTTTAGAGGCATTTTTCCTCCCCACAAAATGCCTTTTTGATTGTTTTCTGATGCAAAAATAACAGAAGTTATGGCCAAAAACCGATTCAACCCTTTAAAAAATTGCAGTCTGCTTATTTTTAATTTTCAGGAAAATTACAATTTGTCTGAGGTATCATGAGAATGTATTTCTGGAGGCCGATGGTGCCTCAAGCATTTTTTAAATTCTCCTCGTATTCTAATATCCAAACAAATTATCAGTCTCTTTACGGCAGTAGAAAGGGCATGCTTATTGTATGAATTTAACCCACCATTTAACGAACAACACAATTTTTTTTAGCCCTCCCCCTTGCCCTCCTTCTTTATTGTACGTAATTTTTCAATTTTTATACATTTCCGCTAGCTTACACATTTGCTAGGAAATAGATTCCTCAATGAGGAATCCATCGAACAATAAAGCTGAATCGTACGCCCAGCGGACACTGTTCTGTAACTGTGATGTAACAGTTCTAGAACAGAAAAGAACATGTTCTGTAACAGGATTAGA
>WSXT02154680.1:0-10192 GCA_011762715.2 Neuroterus valhalla | reverse complement strand
ATGGGAGAGGGGAGTGGGGTGAGTGAAGAGGGGAGAGGGGAGGGGGAAGAAGGAAGAGGGAAGAGGGAAGAGGGAAGAGGGGAGAGGGGAGAGAGGAGAGGGGAGAGGGGAGAGGGGAGAAAAAAGAGAGAAGAGGGAAGAAGAAAGAGGGAAGAGGGAAGAGTGAAGCGGGAAGAGGGAAGAGGGAAGAGTGAAGCGGGAAGAGGGAAGAGGAAAGAGGGAAGAAGAGAGAGGGAAGAGGGAAGAGTTGAGAGGGAAGAGTGAAGAGGGGAGAGGGAAGAGGGAATATGAAAGAGGGGGGAGAGGGGACAGGGAAGAGGGAGGGGGTGATGGGAGAGGGGAGTGGGGTGAGTGAAGAGGGAAGAGTGGTGGGGGAAGGGGGAAGAGGGCAGAGTGGCGGGGGAAGAGGGAAGAGGGAAGAGGGAAGAAGAGAGGGGTAAGAGGGAAGAGTTGAGAGGGAAGAAGAAAGAGGGAAGAGTGAAGCGGGAAGAGGAAAGAAGGGGGAGAGGGGAGAGGGAAGAGGGAGGGGAGATGGGAGAGGGGTGAGTGAAGAGGGAAGGGGGAATGGTGTAGAGGGTAGAGGGAAGAAGGAAGAGGGAAGAGGGAAGAGGAAAGAGGGAAGAGGGGAGATGAAGATGAAGAAGCCGAAGAAAACTTATTGATTGTTGAATGTTTTGAGAAGTGTTGTTCCGTTCAAAAGTTTTCCCTTCATCCCCGACTACAAATATGCACTTAGTTTCCTGTTCAAGTATTTTCGGACTAAACTTCGTGTCTTGTATATATTTTTCCTAGACGAGTTTCTGACCTCCTGTCAGATGATTTCCACCGAGTTTCGCTTCGTTTACTTTTCCGGCAGATAGCCTATTGCACTTTCAAGACCCATTTCGTCCATTCTGTTTTCACTAGCGTTAGAAAGTTTCTTGCGCTCGGGATTCAAGTACTTCTATACCAGCATGCAGCGGCCGAATCAAGTGCTTCCAGAAAGATAGGTCGTTTTTTTCTGTTCCTAAATTTGAGAGACAAAAATAATAACAGGATGGAAATACAATGTTATATTATAAATCACATTCTGTATGCAGGGTTTGCAGTTTGCCCTTTTCTGAACAGTTCTTTTTTCTCTCTATTCCAACCTCAAATTTGACAAATCTCTGAATTCATATCAATTGAAGAATTTAGACCTGGTTTCTCCCTATTTCATTCACGGTAAAAACGAAGTGTAAACGAAACACTCATTTCACAGTACCATTTACCTACAAAGGAAATTATTCTTGGTAGTGTACATTAGGGTGGTCCAAAAATGCATTAGAAATTTTTTTTTCTCAAAATTTTATGTGAAACGCCCGGAAATTTGTTCGAATCCACAAAAAGATAAATGCATTTCTTTATTGATATTCAAAGGTGGCGCAAGCCCCATAAAGTTCAACGCGTATGTATTTCCCATAAGGAAAAAAAAAGGTTTTCGTGAATTTTATTCGAAATTTTCAATATAAGGTGAATCGAGTTTGAACTTCACTACTTCTCTTTGAAATAAGTCACAGAATGCGAATCAAATATTACTTTTCAGATATCAACCCCATAAGTCTTTTTTATAGGGTCCCAAAAAACCGCCATGAGTGAAAAAATGGGTATCGGAGTTTTACGCGCCCATTATGATTTTTTGCGGATTTTTTTAACAAAAATTGTTTCAAATACATGAAATACTACGTCCTAGTGATAATTAGATGTTTATTCAAAATGTGTTAACAATTTCCTATTGTTTTTAGCGATTTTCTCTTAGAAAAGGCTTAGGAAGCCGAGGTTTTTCCTAAATTTTTCAACTCATTTTTAACGTTTCAGTTGAAGCAAAGTAATAATGAAAAAAATCTAACAAAAATAATTTTTTCAAACGATTTTTCAATAATTTTCAGAATATTCTTTTAGAATAATGCTACAAAGTTTTGATTTTTCCTGAAATTTTAAACTTTTTGTACACTTTTCACTGAGAAAAAGTAAGAATTTAATTTAATTGAGAAAAAATCATTGTTCAAACAAACTGTTTATGGCTTTCTTTCCTTCAACTTTGCTTCACCTTCTTAGCTGTGAACAAATAATAAATAAACATTAGAGAAAATCACATTTCATATAGTATTGTGTTGTTTCAAGTAAATTATTTTGTTCTTTTCCCAATGTTGAAAAAAAATTAATCAAAACAAAGAATACAACTTTCTACTACAATAACTGTAGAAGAAAATTCGAAATTCATATTTCACTAAATAGATTTAGCTTCTTTATTGTTTGTTCACAGCGAAAAAGGTAAAGCAAAGTTGAAGAAAAGATAGCCATGAGCTATTTGTTCAAACAATTATTTCTGTTGAATTGAATCGAATAATATTGAATATAATATTAAAGATTTCAGATAAAACCGCATATTTCTGTTATCAACCAAAGAAAACATTATTAGCAATGATGAAAAATTGTCTAAAAAATCATTTTTTTAACATGAAATAATAGTACTCTAATCTATTTGAAGAGTGATAAAAAAGAAAAATTTCAGGAAAAACCGCAACTATGTTGTATTAATCTAGAAGAAGACAGCTATAAAATTTACAAATTGTTTAAACAAGTATTTTTTGTAAATTAAATTATATTATCACTTTTTTTCGGTGAACAGTGGACAAAAAATTAAGAACTTCAGAAAAAATAGGATTTTTCTAGCACTATTCTAGGAGAATATTCTTATAATTGGGAACAAATTGTTTAAAAAATTATTGTTGTTACATTTTTTTTATGATTATCTCGCTGTTACTGAAACGTTGAAAATAAGTTGAAAAATCCAGAAAAAACCTTGACTTCCTTACCCTTTTCTAGGAAAAGTTGCTAAAAACAATAATAAATGGTTTTCACTATTTAAATAAACATCTTATTATCAGTAGAGTATTTCATGTATTTGAAAGAATCTTCGTTAAAAAAATCCGCAAAAAATCATAATCACCTTTAAATATTATTCAAAAAACAAAACATGCCTTTTTTGTGTGGACTCGAACAAGTTTCCGGGTGTTTTCCATTAAAATTCGAAAAAAATTTTTTGGACCACTCTAGTTCACATGTTACAAAGTCAAGCAGAGTGTGATTTGCCGACCACTTGGGGTACGGAGTTTTATTTTGGCAATTTTGTCAATCATACGCCATCGTCTGTAGACACTGCAAGCTGCGTTATTTGCATCTTGAAATGTTGGATTTCACATTTGAAAAAATGAATATCAAAAAAAAAAAAAACTCCACTTGTTACATTCTAGGTGAGATGAAACCAAAAACGGTAATCCAATTCTTCATGTGATATTCAGATTCACAAAAAAAAAAAAATTTATTTGGAACAAGCAGAACTAATTCATTTTTTACCAAAAAGAAACCAATTTATAACAAGCTCGTTATTTTTATAAATTGAAGAGTTCATTCTTTCTACCAAATAATTAAATTATCCCCTTATTGTTGAAATTTGGAACAAAAAATTTGATTTTTCTACCTATCAGTTAAATATTTGTCTCGAAAATATAAATTCTCGAAAAAAAATGAATTCAAACCAGAGAGGTACGATTTTCAGCCAGAGAAATAAAGTTTTCACGGAAAAGATTAATTTTTTATAAAAAAATGCTAAATCTTCAACTTGAAAGTACAACATTCGAACAAGTAGTTGATTTCTTAACCTGAAAGATGTTTCTTTTATCATGAAGATCTATTTATAGTTAATGATTCAATTTCGACCAAAAAGAAAACGGCTTTTCAAGCGATCTCCAAATTTTCCGGTCAAAGAGATGAATCGTCAAACAGGAAAATTGATTCCAAGAAAATTAATCACATCTCTAACAAAATAATTCAGCTTCAAACAACATAGTTAAATTTCAAATCTATAAAGATGGATTCTATAGAGAGAAGATTAATTTTCAATCAAAAGACAAATTTTAAACAAAATGTATAAGTTTCCAACTATGCAGTTAAATTTTTAACTAACCACCATAAGGATTCTACAGGACATATAATGTTGGAATTTTAGTTTAAAGGGGAAGTCGAGAAGATATTTGCCTTCTCAACACGATACTTCAAATTCTAACAAAGAAGAATAATCTTCTACGTAAAAAGACGAATTTGCAATAGGAAAGTCGATGATTTTAGAGGATAGTTTCAACGTAGAATAGAATCCTTTAATTCTTGGTTAGAAAAAATTAGTTTCTATAAAAGAGGAAAGAATTTTCACCATTCGAATCCACAAAAAGAAATGCTCAAAAAAATGCTCAAATCGCCTACCCAAAAGATATATTTGCAACAAGTTACATAAATTTTCTAATGAGAATAAGAACTTTCAACAAAGTGGTTGAATAAGAAAATAACACATGAAAAATTCGATCTCTACCGAAACGATGAATTTTTATTGAAACACGTTATCCTGATATCCATGTAACCCCACCACATCTTGGTCAAGATCCAATAAAGGTCAAACCCTTCAATTCGCAAAAAAATATTTTTTTGACACTGGATTCCGAAAGGACGAAAAATTGCACGTCCTGGCATACTTTGATCTTTTTATCGAAATGACCTCTGGAAGTCATTTAGAGGTCATCTGAAGTGAAATTCTCTTCTGAATTATCCAGCTAGTATATCGGCTAGTAATGTGCCTCCGAACTACGCATCATTGTGCGTTTGGTTCGCTGGTCGCGATCCTGATGTTTATGTGATTCCACAACGTCTTGTTCAAGATCAAATGAAGGTCAAACCCCTCAATTCGCAAAAAATTATTTTTTTTGACACTGGATTCTGAAGGGACGAAAAATTTCACATCCAGGCGCAATTTAATCTTTCTATCGGAATGACCTCTGGAAGCCATTTAGAAGTCATTTGAAGTCAAATTGTCTTTTGAATCATCCAGCTGGAATTCGCTAGGATTGTATCTCTGAACTACGCAATAATGTATTTTTTCACAACACCACCACTGAAACTCCATTCATACATGCCTGTAGAGCGAGGCGAAACGGCGATTTCCAACCCTAGGGTTGAAATTTCTAGTTTTTAAACCCTAGGGGCTGAAAAAAAGTTTTGAACCTATAGAATGACTCCCTATTATTGGATTTTCAACCCTAGGGTTGAAATTTCTAGTTTTTCCACCTTAGGGGGTGAAAAAAAGTTTCAAACCTATGGGTTTACTCCTTATAATTGCATAGGCGTATTTCTCGCACTCACTCCACATGCATGTATGAATGGTGTTTCAGTGGTGGTGTTGTGAAAAACGATATGCATTACATGGGGCAAAACCAAGCTCTTGCACCTCGTGCGATTGCAGCCCTCGCTTCGCTCGGGCAGCCACCTCGCACTCGTTTTCAAACGCTTGGTTTCACCCCTTGTAATGCAACATACTATCGGATCGCTGATCACGATCTTGTTACAATTTACTCTTGTTACATTTCTTGTTGAAAATTGGTCAGCTCATTTCTGAAAAGTGAGTTCTCTACAGTTGAATGTTATTTTTTCAATAAAAAGCTTATAGCTCGATGTAAGAAATGGAACAAATCAATATGCAATGCCAAATTTGCGTGTGAATATTCAAGTTTGACTTTCAGATGACCTACGAATGACTTCCGGAGGCCATTTAGATAAGAAGGTCAAAGCATGTCTGGACGTGAAATTTTCTGTTCTTTCAAAATCTAGAGTAAAAAAAAAAAAAATTTTGCGAATTGAGGAGTTGCGCCTCCATTTGGCCTTGATCCGTACGTGAATGGATCACATGGATACCAGGATCGTCATCAGCAACTCAAAGAACACAATGATACGTAGTTACGAGACACAGTCCTAGACCATATACCAGCTTGTTGATTCAGAAGACAGGTTAACTTTCAGATGACCTCCGAATGACTTCAGGAGGTCATTTAGATAAGAAGGTCAAAGCATGTCTAGACGTAAATTTTTTTTGATATTTCAGAACCTAGAGTCCAAAAAATCATTTTTTGCGGATTGAGGAGTTCGACCTTCATTTAGCCTTGATCCGGACGTGAAGGGGTCACATGGATACCAGGATCGTTATCAGAAACTCAAAAAACACAATAATACGTAGCAAGAGACAGTTTAACTTCCAGATGACCTCCAAATGACTTCCAGAGGTCATTTAGATAAGAAGGTCAAAGCATGTCTGGACGTAAATTTTTTGTTATTTCAGAACCTAGAGTCAAAAAAATAATTTTTTGCGAATTGAGGAGTTCGACCTTCATTTGGTCTTGATCCGGATGTGGAGGGATCACATGAATACCAGGATCATCATCAGAAACTCAGAAAACACAATGATACATAGCAAAAGACAGTTTAACTGCCAGATGACCTCCGAATGACTTCCAGAGGTCATTTAGATAAAAAGGTCAAAGCATGTCTGGACGTGAAATTTTTTGTTGTCGCTAGGATCGTGATCAGCGACCCAAAAACCTTTTAGAACAAGCAAGCTTAGAATAGGTCCACCTCGATTTCCTTTTGTGGCCCTGTGTAATCCTTAATAGGAGGAAATTTATATTGATCGAATGCTATTAACACAGTTCAAGCGTCATTATTCAGATTCATTTGCAAGAATTGTTTGGAAATATTTTCAAAAGCAGCTGGCACTCCTTTTATTTAATGAAGCATAAAACACTCGTCTCCAATGAAGACATTACTATTTCAGGGTGCAGTACCATGTATGTACTCGCGCTGATATAATTTTGTTTCAAATCAGCTGAGAAGCTTATCCAGCAGGAAAATTTCAGCCGAATGTTGTTTCTACAATGTATACTCTCCAATAAAATTGATTATATACGTTCATCTAGGCTTTGAAAAAATCATCAAATTTTCAAAAAAAATATAACATGAAGGGCCCGTTGCTCTTAGCATATCTAGCGCTACCTAACCAGCTGAAGGTCATCTTTGCTTACTACTAAGGTAAAATCTACCAAGTATATTAGAACCAGCCTTGCCAAGGTAATCAATGCAAAATGTAGCGGCCTCCTTGTCTGTGTGGCTGGTCATTGAAATAATGCAGGTTGCAAAGCTTGACATATTCAATTGGATTAGAGAAACTCACCGCACTTTGTCTACTTTGGAGGGAGAAAGATGCCTCAGGAAGACAATTAGAGGTAATACGTCATCCGACTCGTCACTTCCTACAACACTAGAAGACGATCGAGTCTCGATTCGGGAAAACCAGAGCACTTCAATACAATGGAAGGGTATCCTGTTCAATGCTGATCAAAGTAGATGATCCGTCCGCCTGCAGGGGCACTCTGAGATGGGAGACAATCATTGTCCACTTGCAGGACGCAATGAAGAATCACTCGTCAGCACAAGGTCTAAGAAGCAAGTTACTGCCGGAGAGGAGCAAGCATCAGCCCTGGGTGGGAGAGCCCGCGAACGCCGGCCTCCCCACTCCTACCGGTTGATACAGGGAGGACTCAAAACTGGAGGGAACCTGTGGAAGACACAGAACACCGCGGAACCGCAGCTCCAAATTGAATACGAACTCGACTCAGATGAAAGCCAGCAGCAGCAGATAAATTATGAACCAGGAAGTTTCCCATAATATTGAGTGTATCTACTCGGAAGAGATGCCGTGGGAGAGACTTCCTGCGAAAGAGACTTGCCGCGAATGAGACTCTCGAGAGAGACTTGCTTTACGTTTTGAAACCCCTGAGTTAGAAGAGAAGACTCTTGCAAAGGTGTACATACGTCTATCTGTCTCTAGTCTGTCGCCTGTTGTCTTTGGATCCTGTAGGCATGATAACTTTCGAAATATTGATCAGATTAAATTTTGCTATGGAACACATTTTCAAGGTCTTGAAGAAAAGCACAAGTTCTTAAGCCAGACATCTTTGACAAATTGAAAGATTCTGTTTGAATCATTTTCCAATAAGACATGCAGATTCCTCCGTTTTTCGCCAGTATAATTTCTTAGTTGTTTTATGTTTGAACTATGTGTTTGCTTCCGTAAACATATTGGCATTCATTTATAACTTTCTGCATAGGAATGTGATAACGTACAGAATGTTTCAAGTAGAAAGAAAACATTTAAGGTCTTCCAGAGCCAGTGATGTTAAGAAACGAAAGCAAATGCTGTGAGGAAGTCTCGATGGCCTGGAACCTCTTTTCTGAATCAAGTACTTTTCTTTCTTTCTGCTTTTTCTGAGTTCCATAGCGTACATAGAAATGTGGTTTCTTTCTGAGAAAGAGCTGAGGTAAAGAAGTCAAGAAAAAAAGATTAAAAGAGTAGCTGGAGCTACACGACAAACTACCGTTGTGGTCGAGGCTATTATATACTTTGTGACAAGAATAAAGTAGATAACACTTTTTTTACTGTTCGTATTTTTCTTGCATCTCTAATGAACCAGAGGTTACAGCTCACTTCTAACGACATAAAACTGTTCAGTTTATGGGGTGAATAATTTTAAATTTACTGGAGGAAGATAATATTAAATTTACTGATTCATATATAAAGTACATAACCAGGAGGCTGTCACGATGATTATGATTATAGTTCCCAACTTGTCTCTGCGGAAGGAATGTGAAACTGCAGCGCTGATCGCCTTTCGACAAATTGTTCATTCGGATATCAAATAAGAATCGAACAATATCTTCTAATTTCACCAGAATTCTTCACCTGTTTTACTTCGGAATTTCCCCGATTTATTACTTTTGCAACAAAGGAATACAATTTTTCGGAACAGTAAACAAATAAATCCCTTTCTCATCTTTGTCTTGTTTTTGAAATTCCAAGATCAGGATCAGGGTGGCGACTTGGTATTTATTGGGGGTGACCTGGATGCGTGGACTGGAAATCAGGAAGGAGAGGTATGGGATGAAGAGGAGGGAGTGTTCATGAGGAAATCGAAACATAAGGAAATAGATCGCGAGGTAGGATACTTCTGAACTTGATAGCAGAAGCAGGATTGTTTATTCGTGATGGGAATACAAAGAGGGACGAGGATGGTGAAAGAAAATTCGCAGGGAAAGAATCTAGCAGGTAAAGAAAAGGAATAGGTAGACGAGATGATAGAAAGAATGAAGGAGGTAAAAGAAGAGGTAAGAGAGACTGTTACCCCAAAAGGGAAGGGGAAAAAAGAAAGAATAGGATGGTGGGACGAGGAATGTAAGGAAGGTAAAGAATAAATAAAGGAGAATGTTAGAGAATGAAGAAGAGGAAACAGTAGTAAAAGGGAGTACAACAGGAGGATGCGAGAATATGAGGTAATGGTAAACGAGAAAAAGCAGGGGAATAGGGAAGATATAAAGAGGAAGTGGAGAAAGCGGTGACGGAAGGAAAGGTATGGGAGGTCATAAATAGAGAAAGAGGAAGAAGAAAGGGGGTGAATGTTGATACAAAAATGTGTGAATGGACGAAGTACTTCAAAAGACTGTTAGGAGGCAAGGGATCAGGGCTAGAGAAGAAGAGAAGAAGGAAACAGAGGAAGGAGGGGAAAATAAAAACGATATAAGTAGGGGGGAAGTGAACGAGGCGATTGAAAGCCTAAAAAGAAATAAAGCGACAGTAGAGGATGGAATGGAGAATGAAGCTCTCAAATATGGGGAGAGGGGGGGGGGGGAGGAATAAGAAAAGGGGTGTGGAAAATTGGTAATAAAGTATGGAGAGGATAGGGATAGCCTAAAGAATGGAGGACAGGATTAGTGGTTCCACTTTTAAAAAAAGAAGGTAGAAAGGTGAAGGATTTTAGAGGTCATCCCGTAAAAGGGATGAGAATAAATTACAATTACATATTTTTATTTGTCGCAAAATGCAAAGATTTATTTTATTTCATGATGTTCATTTTAAGTATTCTTTGACACAGTAATCAAATATTGCAAAATTAAACAATTTTGAAAAAAATACTGAAACTCTCCACAAAAGTATATCATTTCTTTACGAAAATTGGAACCATTCAACTGACAATTGACAAAAATCAATCATAGATAACTAAAAAAAACTGATTTCAAACAAGATAGCTGATTTTTCAGCCAAAGCGATGAATTTCTAAACAACATTATGAGCCTTCAACTGGAACAGTTGAAATTTCAAACCAGGAAGATGAATTTTCAATTTAAATGATAAAAAATTAACTGAAGCACTAACTAAGTTTTTTAGTTTGAAAAACCGATTTCAAACCAAACAAGAGAGTTTTTAACTAAAACAATAAATCTTCAACTGAAAAAGTTGAAT
>WSXT02154658.1:0-10193 GCA_011762715.2 Neuroterus valhalla | reverse complement strand
TCAAAACGTGGAGATTTCATGAATTCCGCGAAAGTCAATTTTCACATAAAAACAATACCGTCTCATTATGATGAGAATGTAATAATCTGTGAACTAGATAACTTTCGAAAGAATGATCATATTTGATCTTGCTTTGGCATCCATTTAAGGGGCGAAAAAGGCAAGTTGAGTTCGTTAACCAGCTATTTCGGATGAAAAATCAATTTTGAAAATTTTTTTGAATTTTTTTTGCCAAGACTCAAAAATTGTAAATACGGTCTCTTGTGAAACGTAAAAAGTGAAACGAATTGTGCTGATGTTTTTAAAAAAAAAAAAAAATTTTTAGAGTTGTGACAATTTCAAAATTCGAAAATGTGAACGAAAATGGGCATTTTTACGCAAAAAAAGCAAGATATGAAAAAAAGTTTGGAGCAAAAAAATTTGTCTTTTCGGAAGCCCTACAGGATGATCTTCACAAATTTCCGAGTTTTCTCAAAAAGTCGAAAATTCAAATTTTGGTCGCACAAAAAATAGTGAAAAATAGAAAGATTCATTTTTTGTTCAAACTATTTAAGGTACGGGAAAATATAAATGAACTAAAATTGTGCACCAAAGAAAGATTTACAAATTAGGTAGAATTGAATTTTTGATAGGACAAGTAGTTTTTGCATCATTTATAAAAAAGCATATAAAAAATGAAAAAAATGAACTTTTGGACAATTGACACGAGCTCAAAAAAAATCAAATGGACGCAATTTCTCTACCAGGGAAATACCTTTAAATGTGTTATCAACTTCTTTAACACGACATGTATTTTTCATTTCAATCAGGAAATATAACTATAGAACTGGAATAATAGAATTTTTGGAAAAATGACTAAGGCTAACGCAGAAGATTGATAGAGAACAGTTGTTCATCGAATTTCTAGGAAAACTACACAACATGTGAAACAAATTAGGCAACAAAACTGCTCCACCGTTTTGGACAAACTTTGATCAAGTGCGCAGCACGAGACATACGATAAGAATGTATTCGTTAAAGCCGAAGGAGCTTCAACAAAAGAGAATCCACATTCATCAAATTAAAAATGTCGACATTTCGCTTTTGAGTTTCACAAGCTTTTTCTACAACTGTAGGGAGGTACGAAGGCCAAGCGCGTGGCGCGAGGTAAATTCATAACTGAGCGCGGAGCGCGAGATCCAAAAGTTCCGCGCCCTAGGCGCGCTCAATCTTGCAAGCGGAGCGAACTGCGCGCGATGAGAATGTGCCCGCACGGCGGGCAGATTTTTTATTTTGAAGTCTTCCAATTCTATTGAAAATACGCCTGCATATCAGTATACTCTACCTACTCCTGTTTTCATAAATTAATTGAATGCGCATTAGGAACCATCAATTAATTATAAAAAGAGCTGAAAGAATTCTGCTATGCGGCAATAGCTAACTCAGTTTTGAAACTAACATTATATCATCACATTATATCAATGAGTTATGTGAATGGTTCTAATTAAACGTTGACGGAGTTCTCCTTCAATCTAAGGACATTCTTGAAATAAGAAAGGATGGTAATTGCAGTGTAATAGTTGAATGAAGCAAAAAAATCACCAAAAAAAATTAATTTAGCACAACACCATCAAATCTGGGAAAGGATGAATGCCGAAAGGTAAGAAATGGCAATAAAGAGAGACGAAAAGCGAGTAAATCTTGGAGCAAAGGATGAAAAGAAATAGCTCAATTAAAGTTTCACGTCGCTTTATAACCATTACAAAAAATATGAGGACCATGATTGCGGTCGGCGATAAACATTTTAAAGGAAATTCAATAAAAGCTTGCAGTACAAAGGAATTGTATTGTATTGTTCCTCTGCTAATTTATTATCAACTCTTCAAAACCATTGACACCTTGCTTTCTTCAAACCTATTTCAAAAGATGTTGAGGAGTTTATACATTCCTCAATAGGGTGAACCAAAAATGCATCAGAAAATTTTCTTTTCGAATTTCGATGCAGGGCGCCCGGAAATTCGTTCAAACCCCCCAATAAAAACGCTTTTTTTTTCTTTTTTTTTTCTAAATAATATTCAGAGTTGGCGCAAGCCCCACGAAGTTTAAAACGTATTTCCTATAAAAAAAGACGTTTTTGTACGTTTCATTGAGAATTCTCAATATTAAGTGAATCGAGTTCGAAGTTCACCATTTCTCTTCAAAATTAGTCACAGAATGCAAATAAAATATTACTTTTCAAACATCACCCCCAGAAGTCTGTTTCATAGGTTCCCAAAAAACTCCCATGAGTGAAAATATGGGTTTTTCGAGTTTTTGACGCTGATTATGATTTTTTGCGGTTTTTTTACGCACATTGTTTCAAATACATGAAATACTACTTTTTACTAATAATCAGATGTTTATTAAAATTGTTTAGACAATTTATTATTGTTTTTAGCAACTATCTCTTGGAAAACGGTAAGAAAGTCAACGTTTTTTCTGGAATTTTTCAACTTATTTTCAAAGTTTCAGTTGAAGTGAGGTAATAATCAATTAAAGTTAACAAAAATAGTTGTTTAAATAAATTGTAATTCATTAGAAAAATATTCTCTTAGAATACTGCTACAAAGTTGCGGTTTTTACTGAACTTTTCAACTTTTTGTCCACTTTCACTTAAAGTAAGTAATTATTTTATTTAATTGAGCAAAAATAATTGTTTAAACAAGTTGTAAATGTTCATAGCTATCTTCTTCTAGATTAATACTACATAGTTGCGGTTTTTCCTGGAATTTTCAACTTCTTATCACTTTTAGATCATATTAAAGTATTAACTAATTAACTAATTAACTAATATAAAAATAATTGCCTTAACAAATTATTGTCAATGCTAATAATATTTTCTTTGCCTAATGATAGAAACTTGCGGTTTTTTCTGAAATTTTTAACTTTTTGTGCTTTTTTCACTTGGAGTGAGTGAATATTTTATTTTATGCAACAAAAATATTTGTTTAAGCTAATTATTATTGTTAATGACCATCTTCCCTTAGATTAGTGCTAAAAAGATGCGATTTTTTCTGGAATATTTAACTTTTTTTCACCTTTTTAGTTGTGAACAAATAATAAATAAACATTAGAAAGAATCGTACTTCAAATATTATTTTATTGTTTTGAGGGAATTATTTTTTCCTTTCCCTAATGTTAACAAAAAATCAATAAAACAAAAAACTTCAATTCATTCAGTGAAATTCAAATTTCAATCTTCTACTAAAATTATGGATCTTCAACTCAAAAATTGAATTTTTAGGAAAGTAGTTCAACTTTTAACCAAAGAGTTGATTTTCCGACCTAAAATTAAAAATTTTTATTCAAAAATATAATGGTTGGTATTAAAAGAGAACTTTTTTCATTTCAAATAAAAAACAATCTAATTTAACCTACAATTAAATCAATTCAATTCAATTCGATCTAATTGAATTTCATCCAAATTCCATTCAGTGCAAAGTTGAACATTTCAGAAAAAACCACAACTTTCTAGCACTCATCTAAGAGAAAATGGTTATAAACAAGAAAAAATGGACTATATAAGCATGTTTGTTAACGCGCAATAATTATTACCTCGCTAAATGAAAAGCGGACAAAAAGCCTAAGAGTTTAGAGAAAACCGCAACTTTTTAGAACTAATCTAAGAGAAGAAAGCCATTAACAATAATTATTTGTTTAAACAATCATTTTTGTCGAATTAAATTGGATAATAACTCACTTTAGGTGAAAAATGTTCAAGAAGTTAAACATTTTTAAAAAAACTGCAAGTTTACAGCATTATTCTAGGAAAATATTGTTATAATTATGAACAAATTGTTCAAACGATTATTCTTGTTGATTTTATTTCATCGTTACTTCTTTTTATCTGAAACGTTGAAAAAAGGATGAAAAATCCAGAAAAAACATTTGCCCTCTAACTTGTTTCTAATCATATTTAGCGCAAAAACTCGAAAAACCCATTTTTTCACTCATGGGGATTTTTCGGGACCCTATTAAACATACTTATTAGGTTGATATTTACAAAATAATATTCCATCCGCTTTCTGTGAATCATTGTGAAGAGAAATTGTGAATTTCGAACTCGATTCACCTTATATTAAGAATTCTGAATAGAATGTACAAAAACGTATTTTTTCTTATGGAAAATACGTGTTAAACTTCATAGGGCTTGCGTTACCTCTAAATATCTTTAAAAAAAAAAATGCGTTTCGCTTGCAGGTTTGAGCGCGTCTAGGGCACACGTCTATCGGATTTCGAGCTCCACGCTCGATGATAATCTCACCTAACCTCGCGCTACGCGCTCGGTTATGAATTTAAATCGCGCTACGCGCTCGGCATTTGCACCTCTCTACAGTTGTATAAAAAGCTTGTGAAACTAAAAAGCGAAATGTCGACATATTTAATTTGATGACTGTGAATTCTCTTTCTTTAGAGCTTCTCCAGCTTTAACGAATACATTCTCGTTGCGTGCTTCGTGCTGCGCACTCGATCAGGGATTGTTCAAACGGTAGAGAAGTTTTGTTGCCTAATTTTTTTTAACATGTTGTGTAGTCTTTCTAGAATTTTATTTTATAATTTTTGATATTATTTGTTACGATCAAAACAAAGACTACGCGTCTATATTGAAAAATATTAACAAATTTACAGGTATTCTTCGGGTGAACAACTTTTCTCTAATAATCTTCTGTGTTAGCTTTAGTCATTTTTTAGAAATTTTATTATTTCATTTTTATAGGTATTTTTCTTGTTTGAAATGAAAACCACACATCCTGTTGAAGAAGTTGATAACACATTCAAAGATATTTTCCCGGTAAAGAACTTGCGTCTATTTTATTTTTCCTATGCTTGTTTCAATTGTCCAAAAGTCCATTTTTTTCATTTTTTATATGCTTTTTCATAAATGAAGCTAAAACTACTTGTCCCATCAAAAAGTTAAATTTACGAAATTTGTAAATATTTTTTTGGTACACAATTTTAGTTAATTTATATTTTCTCGTACGTTCCATATTTTGACCAAAAAATTATTCTTTCTATTTTTAATTTTTTTTTTGTGTGACCAAGATTTGAGTTCTAGATTTTTTGAGAAAACTCGAAAAGTTGTAAAGATTATCCTGGAGGGCTCCCAAAGAGAAGCATTTTTTTTCTTCAAACTTCATATCTTGCGTTGTTTGGCTGAAAATTCTTATATTTGTTTATATTTTCGAATTTTGAAAATGCCACAACTCTGACAATTTTGTTTTTGTCAACAAAAATTATGAGAGTAAATTATTTCACTTTTTACCTACTACAAGAAACTGTACTTACAGTTTTTGAGTTTTGGAAAAAAGTCCGAAAAAATGTTCAAAATGCTCCGCCTCCCTGATTTTCCATCCAAAATAGCTTGCAACAAACTTGACCTGTATTTTCGGGCCCTTGAAATGTGTGCCGAAGAGCAATCTAATCCGATCTGTGAAAACTACTTTTTCGGAATCAGGAGGTCTCAAAACGTGGAGATTTCATAAATCCCGTGAAAGTAATTTTTCACATAAAACCAATACCTTCTCAATATAATAAGAATGTAAAAATTTTTTGGACCACCCTTTTCCTCAATGATAATATTTTTATATTCGAAACAAATCTAAAAGTACCCAAACTCTCTGACGGCATAGTAGTTTAGTCTGGAGCCGGAGGAAGGGACATATATTAATTTTTTTTCTTTCTTCATTCTTCCTCAGAATTTCGGGAACCAAAGTTAAGAAAGGAGAGAAAATAAAGAAAGGGAGAAACAGAAAAAGTGAATGGTCAGATAATTGTTTCGGGGATCTTGCGGACTTTTTCGAATCAATGGCCGCAGGACGTCGCGTCGTTGGACACTGGACAGGGATCGATGTTCGCGTTTCTTCTAGCCGGCTAGTGAGTTCCAATCGAGCGATAGGTGGAATAGCAGAATCATGAGATTGAATGAGATTGAATGAATACCAAAAGAGAGAATAGTGGAAGGAAAACAACTTTGCCCAGTGGCCTTTCTGTGTTTTCTTTTCGAGATTATTTCGCTCACGAAGCAATCGTGTCAGCCGAAGAATCTTGCCGGCCAATCAGAATGGCATTGAGGTTCCATAGGAACCTTTCTACTTTCGCAAACCAGTCGTTTCTGGAGAAAAGAAAAATGTGGTAAAAACCTTAGACCCGTCCTCGATTACTCCAACCTTTCATTTATAGCCTTCGTCCTTTGATCATTGCACCAACAGATGAAGAGGGAAACTTTCCTCTTAGGAAACTGGAATGTTGATTAGAATTGTCCCCAATCTTTTTAAAGGTCTGACATAATCGGCTGTTGCCCATATTTTCAGTAATGCGAGCAAAATGTATATGGACATTTTTTTTCTGTAATCTTATGCAATTGAGACAATGCTCTTCGTTGGGCCGTGAGTTTCTATAAACAGAATATTGGTGAGGCAGGAATCAGGAGCAGTTTCCGATGTTCAATGGAATTGATTGATTTCAACAATTCAAAAAAACTGTAGTTGTGAATATTCATTCCTGTCTAGTATGGTATTATATACACTAAACTTCGCCAAGAGTTTCCATGAAGGAATTTCCATTTGAAGTAAAAATTCCCATTTGTGTAAAAATGATGAAAATGATAACAATACGTTAGAAGCGTGATTGAACGCTACCTTCCTTGCAATGATGCAAGATGTAGGGGAATGTCGTCAGGGTTGGGCCACTTTTATACTTTTCTCTGTAGCTTCCGATTGAATTTGCAATTGGTCGTAATTTCTGTCTCATATAAAAGTAGAGTCAATAACGAGAAAGTTTTCGATTTGACAAAGCAACGCACACTATTCAAAAAAAGTTATAACCAAAATGAAAAAGCGAATAATGTAGTCAGGGTTGGGACACTGGTAAAAATCTGCGGAATTTGACCGAGATAATCAGTTATATTCTATTGTAACACGTATTTTAATTTTGAAATGTTTTTATTATCATGTTTATTTTTATTATGTCTATTTGTATTATGGTTCTATTATTCTATTTTTGATATTCTTGGAATATCATAATTTCACTTAATTCTTTTTTGTTTTATAGGGACAATTCTATCCTTTTGATTTCTAATTTCACAATTTATTGAATTTTATTCATGAAAAATTATTTTAATAAGAAAAATTCATCAATTTCATGTTAAACGGACTGGAAAACAGTTGCGGAAAAATGATTCCCCTGGTTGGAAGAAATTCATGATATGTCCCAACTCTGACTACAGAAATGTCCCAACCCTAACTACAAGCAGCATTTACTATTACTTTACTCCAGAGCCAAACAAGTTGGAATTCCAACTTCTTCCTCTGAGAACCTTTTGAGGGGCATCTACAAATTAGAAATATATAGTTACTTTAGCATTGAAATGTTTTCCCTCGGATTTTTGAGGCAATCACGAAGAACTAGATAAAACTTTTCAAGGTATCCAAAATTAAAAAACAACACAGTACTTTAACCAAGCAGCCTCTGACACGAGCGATGCACCAAAGAGTTTAAGATTACCAAAAGGAGTAATACTCTGCTATGGCACAGATGGCGCGATGTGTCTTTTTCAAAATATAGGAGTGTTCTAACCCTGACCGCGTCCCAAACCTGACAACATTACCCTATATAAGTTAAACACGATGCTAATGAATTAATTTCAATCCTGGATTTTACCTGATGTTTTCCGAAGATCTGGAATTATCTAGAATAATAAAGAGGTTTCCTAAACATTGTATGCTCACAAAGCTTTGGTTATTGTGGCATATTGAGATATTTTTCATATTCCTGATAAATTCTGAGATATTTTGGAATGTTCTGAAATTTTCTAGGATATTTTTCTAATAGACCATAAATTCTAAAATTGTTCCGAATGTTTCATAATTTTTATCATAATATTCAAGATTGTTAAATGTTCTGGACATCTTGAGAATATCCTAAAATGTCCTGTTAACGAATTCCTTTGTAGGTTCTGCAGTATTTTTGACTTTCCTAGAATAGGCCTAAATATTTTTAAATTCACTACACATATTTTCGAATGTGCTTCATTTTTATAAACAATATCCAACAACGCTCTCCAATTTTTACATTCTTATCAAGAAGGTATAAGGCTTGTGTTAAATTTTACCCCCCCTCCCCCTTTTGTCAAATGTCCACGTTTTCAGGCCCCCTGAACCCGAAAAATAGGTTTTTTTGAATGTGTATGCATGTATGCAGGTATGTGTGTCTGTGAGCACAATAACCTTTGGAATTTGAGAAAAAAAGTCCGAAAAAATGTTCGAAATGCTTCCGCCCTCTCACCCTTCCGATTTTTTATCAAAAATAGGTGGGTAATGAACTCGTCCTTTCTTTCCTGGTTTTTTCATGATAAAAACTTTCGTTTTTTTCTGAAATTTTAAACTTTTTTCCCACTTTTTACTTGGAGTGGGTTATTGTCTTATTTAATTTAACAAAAATAATTGTTTGAACAAATTATTATTGTTAATACCTATCTTCTCTTAGACTAGTGCTAAGAAGTTGCGGTTTTTTTCTAAACTATTGAACTTTTTCTCAACTTCTCACTTAGTGAGATTATTATGAATGCGAGTTAACAAACATGCTTATTCAAACAATTTATTATTGCTCATGACCATTTTCTCTTAAATAAGTGCTAGAAAGTTGTGGTTTTTTCTTAAATATTTAACTTTACTGTATCTTTTTAGCTGTAAAAAATTATAAATAAACATGAGAGAGAATCATGTTTTGCGTAGTATTGTATTATCTTGAGTAAATTATTTTGTTCTTTTTCCAATGTTAAGAAAAATATTTAAAACAAAAGAGCAACTGCAAGGTGCAACTGCAGTCAGAAAACTGAAAGTGGTCAACGACGTAGCAGAAAAATGTGTGAGATTGATTTCTGACTTTAATTCTCTTCTCACTAGAGACGAAAGTCAGAAACAATACTTGATACAATCGGTAACAGAGTACCGCAAGCAATTTCCTGACTGCAGCAAGTAGATCTTGTCCCGTGAGATGTTTTAATCAAATAATTTTTTGTTGGAGGTCCTTGTAATCTCTATATATGTAGTATACTATCATCGACGAGACGTATTTTCTCCAGGGTAGGAGGGTGTGGGGGCTGATATTAGAATATTTGCAATTCCAAATTATTTTTCTACGCTTTGAAATAAATTTTTCGTTGTAATCAAAAACAAAACTTTTACAAGTCATTTACAGACCTAATCCTCCCACCTACTTTTAATTATTCCATTCTTTCTTTTTGTCTCTTTTCTATAAGAGCTCTTTTGCTCTAATTATTTTTCTTAACATTGGAAAAAGAAACATTTCAGAAAAAACCACAACTTTCTAGCACTTATCCAAGAGAAAATGGTTATGAACAATAATAAATTGTTTGAATAGGCATGTTTGTTGACTCGCATTAATTATTACCTCAGTAAGTGAGAATTTGATAAAAAGGTTAATAGTTTAGAAAAAAACCCATATTTTTAGCACCAGCCTAAGAGAAGATGGGTAATAACAATAATCACTAGACAATTTTTTTTGTTAAATAAAATTAAGTAGCAACTCACTCCAAGTGAAAAGTGGGCAAAAAGTTTGAAATTTCAGAAAAAACCGCAAGTTTCTATCATTAACCAAAGAAAATATTATTAACAATGATAAAAAATTGTTTCAATGATTTGTTTTTTAACATGAATTTTTCATTACTTTACTCTAATTGAAAAGTGATAAAAAGTTTAAGATTTCAGGAAAAAAACCGCAACTATGTATTAATCTAGAAGAAGAGGGCAATGAACATTAAAAAAAACCACAACTTCGTAGCATTATTCGAAGAGAATATTGTTATGAATGATAACAAATTGTTTAAACAATTACTTTTGTTAACTTCATTTGATTATTATCTCGCTTTACCTGAAACGTTGAAAATACGTTGAAAAATTCAGAAAAAACCTTGACTTTCAAACCCTTTTCTAAGAGAAAGTTGGTAAAAACAATAATAAATTGTTTAAACAATTTGAATAAACATCTGATTATCAGTATAAAGAAGCATTTCATGTATTTGAAACAATCAGCGTTAAAAAAAACACAAAAAAATCATAGTTAAGGCAAAAACTCGAAAAACCCATTTTTTCGCTTATGGGGTGTTTTGGGACCCTATAAAGCGGACTTATTGGGGGGATATTTGAAAAGTAATA
>WSXT02154657.1:0-24211 GCA_011762715.2 Neuroterus valhalla | reverse complement strand
GCGACAATCGTTGAAGCGAGCTCGGGAGCGAGTCTACCTATTGCAGTAGCTCTATCTCTCTCGGAACGACGATCTAAAAGAGAGAGAGAGAGTCGACTAGTTTCAGCCCTAGGGTTGAAACTTCAGAAGTTTCAACCCTAGGCTTGGAGCTTTGCGTTTCAACACGCTCTACGAGCACTCAAAATCGAGTTTTCAATAGAGGCGTTATGAAAAAATAATATGATTGCGGTATCAATTTAGCGCTTATAAAAATGACTATAGACTCAATTTGAAAATTAACTTCAGTAAACCTATAAAAACTTAATTAACTTGCTTTGAAATTACAGTTCAGAAATAAATCACAATACACTGTGGTTCAAAATCCCAAAAAGCTGGCCAAAAATCAGGATCTCGATATTTGAATTCATTCGAGTATCCATATCAGGTTTTTGGGGTCGCTAATTTCGAAAATGAAGTCAAAAATCCAAAATTCAAAATTGCGGACATTTTTCTAAAATTTCCCATGCATTTACTTGAAAATGAGTATTAAGGGGGTTTCAGGGTCGCTGATTTCGAAAATGAAGTCAACATCCCAAAATTCAAAATGGCAAACATGTTCCTGAAATTTCTCATGAATTTACTTGAAAATGAGAATCACGGGGTTTTTGGGGTCGCTGATTTCGAAAATGAAGTTGAAAATCCAAAATTCGAAAGGACGGACCCAAAATGGCGGACATTTTTCTAGAAACGACTTTTCTTAAAATGGGGCAGCTCGGGGCAGAAAGTGGAAACGGTTCCGAAAAGTAGACACTTTTTCGCAATAGAAACAACAAATCTCGACACAGGAAAAAGCAGGAAAAAAAAGAATTATTCACGTGAACTTGAAAATCAGGTACAAAAGAAGATAAATTTTTCCCCTGCAATACATCGCACACATCATAGACATATTTGCGAGAAATATATATTTCATTATTTTTCTTAATGTACGTAGTACCTTTACGAGCATTTTCCATGTTGCAAAAACTTTTTACACCAAAAACTCACTTAATCTGACAAATTTCAGAAAAATTCCGCCATTTTGACTTTTGGATTTTTGACTTCAGTTTTGAAATCAGCGACCCGAAAACCCTTTCAATACTCGTTCTCAAGTTTCATGGCAAATTGCAAATTTTAGAAAAATGTCCACCATTTTGGGTCTGTCATTCGCAATTTTGGATTTTCGACTTCATTTTCAAAATCAACGACCCCGAAAACCTTTTATGGGTACTCTAACGAAGTGACATATCGAGATCCTGATTTTTGGCCAGCTTTTTGGGATTTTAAACAACTGTGCAATGGTATGAAATATTTCAAACAATTTGAAATCAAATTTCAAAGTAAAATTCTTTTCTTTCTGATTGTCTTATTGAAAGTGTGTAATTACCAACCTTTGTACATGGAGAATAATTTTTAGAGAAATAAAGTAGGTTTCTCGAATACTTATGGAAAACAGAGGGTTTAAATCCCTACAACTGCGTTTAAGTGTACATATGTTTTGTGGTTCACTTGGCTCCACTTAATCTGAATTACATGCACCACAAATTTGTTTAAATATTTTAGAATAAACTGAGAAATTCGGAATCAAGGAACCTAAAAACAGGAATATTTGTGTACCAATTTGGTTCGATTAGTTCTTTTATAATTTACTCAAATCGATTTTCAGTGAATCCGCGTCAAAAACAGTTTCAGATGTAATGGAATCCACCTCAAATTGTTTGGATTGGACCTCACCTCAAACGCTCTTTGATACAATGAAATTCCCTTGAATCCTCCATAAATTAGGTTGAACTGACCTCAAATTGTTATTTTTATTTAGCTCAACTTCCAGTGTTATTCAACTTGGATTCCTTTGATTGTGCTTTCACTTAGCTCTGATTAGGATTAAATCCCCCTTTATTAACCCTTAATTTACTTGATTGAGACCAAATTTAGATGAATTCACAATAAACACTCATAAATTCACTCTAGATTAATCTGAATGTCCCTTGACTCAACTCAAACCTGGACTTCACATTAATTTGCAGTAAACGTGACACTATCCATTCCCTCGGATTCCTCCTCAATTTACTGCAACACCTTTTTTACCTTGATGGAAATGTATTTCCATAATGAAATTCAATGAATAACAACAATAAAGTATCTACAATAATATTAGAGATATAATTTTTTGCATAATTGTTTAGAAGCCTTTCTATATAGGCCTATGGCTCAATTTACTTCCCTCTGAATTTGGCGAAATTTATGAGCTGATTAAGTCCACTCTAAAGTCTTTCGAAATAACTCTGGAAGAACTTCAGTTTATATGATTTATTTTTTATTCACCTCAAATTTACTAAAATTCCTCCATTTCTCTACTTTACCAAACTTCATAATGAGTTTAGTTCGAGGCTTAGTTAAATTTTTCTCCAGTAAAATTCTTGAATCTAATTTGAATAAATGGAATACACGTGCATTATTTCGTCTAAAATTGATTTTGTTTCAAGTAAAATTGAATTTATCCTAGATCTTCTTGAAATTCACTCTAATATATTTTTATTCAGGACGCAACCTATGAAATTTCCTCTAAATGCAGAAAGTTTACTCAAATTTTCATTTATCAAAGTTCAATGAACGCAACGTGACAATAATTTGAGTAAAAATTATCTGACATTATGTCAGAATACAACTTACCATGACCTAAGTTAAAGTCATGTGGCAGAATATCACGAGACCAATTACATGATTCATATCCAGTATCTTTTAAGTTTGAAAAATGTAAATATTGTGTTGAAATTTTAGATAATTGTTCAAAATATGTAAGGGAATGTCTATCTGGCCCATTTGAGTTTTTATTTTGTCAAGATAGTGCAATTTTCGAGGCAATTTTATAAATTTTCAATTTGAAGTTAATTCGGGAATATGGATTCAGAGCCCCTCTTGAGGTAGAATAATTGGAATTGACTCATTTGAACGGAACAAAAACTCGACTGGACCTGACAGACGTGCTCTTATTTATATCTGAAACTATTTCACAAAATTTAAACACAATATATCTATTCCTCTAATTATAAAGACATCTAAATTAATAAAATTTCAAACTTGATTACGTAATTTTTTCTTATTTTATAATGAAAAATAGACAAATAAAGAATTCGAAGGTGCCGTTTTGTAGGAATTTATTCAAGTTATGCGAAAGTACATAGATTTAGTGAAGGAACTTGTCTTCAATGATGTCAAGCAGTATTAGATATTACAAAAATTTTTCATAATTTTTATAAACAATGAATTTAATTATTTTTAAAAATCAGTCGAATCAGTCGTTTATCAAATAGAATTGTATTTCTTATCCTTTTTTTCTGCAGCCCCAGAGTAATTTGTTCCGTACATTTTTTTAAAATTATGAACTATTGTTTAAAAACAAAATATCATAGTTATTGCCAATTGATTATACACAATTAGTTGATTGTCTTGAAGAAACCAAATTCATCTATTAGATATGGCCAAATCATGCATTCGTTTATTACATTTTCGAACAGGAATTGCCAATTGTTCAGTATTAATAAAAAAATAACTATAGAGAGCTACTAGCAAGATATTAGGAATTTGTTTCTCTGAAAACAAACTAAATCTATGTGTTGAAAAATGTCAAAACAATGAATTCGTATGTTAAATTTGTTTGAACGAATATAAATTATTTTTTTTAATCGAGTATCATATCAAGAGGTATTCATAACATATCTAAAATTGATTTAGAGAAAAAGCGAATTTCCTGTACTGAACATGACAATATAATGCATTTGTTCATGATTTTTTTTTGAACAAACAACACTTATTTCGTGAAATCAAAGGATCGCACAAAAAGCTATAAGCGAAACATTTATTGTCCTTTCTGTTAAGAAAAAAGAAACAAATCTATTTCAAAATGACGAATTCATGCATTTGGTTTTGAAAATTGTTTAAAAAACCCAATAAATGGTCATTACTTATAAGTCATATCAAAATTTTTTTCCCCTCAGACTTACACTGGAAAACAAACATCTTACGTACCTAATATATATCATTTTTACATAGAATCTAACTTTTGTTAATTGATTTGTCCATAAAAATTGTAAACAATTTTTCAAACATCTAATACTGCTAGACATCATTGAAGATAAGTTCCTCCACCAATTCTATGTACTTTCGCATAAATTGGATAAATTCCCACAGAATAGCATCTGCGAATTTTCACATTCTCATCATAATGAAAAGGTATTGATTTTAAGTAAAAATTGACTTTCGCGGAATTTATGGAGTCTCCACGTTTTGAGACCGAAAAAACCGTTTTTACGTTGGTGTCTGTCTGTCTATTGTCGTCGTCGTCGTCTTCGACGTCTGTTTACTCGATAACTTTCGAAAGAATGATCATATTGGATTGTGCTCGGGCACACTTTCTTAAAACCGGAAAAGAAAGGACGAGTTCGTTAACCAGCTATTTTGGATGAAAAATCAAAGAGGGGGAGGGGCATTTTGAACATTTTTTTGGACTTTCTTTTCAAGACTCAAAAATTGTAACTTCATTTTCTTGTAGCACGTAAAGAGTGAAACAATTTATTCTCATAATTTCTTTTCGATAGAAGCAAAATTGTCAGAGTTATGGTACTTTAAAAATTCAGAAATATAAACGAAAATGAGAATTTCTAGCCAAATAAAGCAAGAATGAAGAGAAATTCAGAGAGGAAAAATGTTTTTTCTTGGGAGCCCTACAATATCGTGAATAGAATTTTTTGGATTTTCTCAGAAAATCGAAAATTCCTATTTTGATCGCACAAAAAAAAATAAAAACTAATCTGTGAACTCGATAACTTTCGAAAGGATAGGAGAAGTAGTTTTTGTTTCAATTGTGAAAAATAAAATTAAAAATTGAATTTCTAGAAAAACTACACAACATGTGAAAAAAATTATTCAACAAAACTTCTCTACCGCTTCGGACAAACTTTGATCGAGTGCGCAGCACGAGACGCGCGATGAAAATGTATTCGTTAAAGCCGGAGAAGCCTCAAAAAACAGAATTCCTACTCATCAAATTAAAATAGTCGACATTTCGCTTTTGAGTTTCACAAGCTCTATATACAACTGCAGGGAGGTACAAAGGCCGAGCGTGTAGCACGATGGAGGTTAATTCATAACCGAGCGCAAAGAGCGAGATCCAAAAAAAGCGCGCCACAGGCGCGCTCAAACTCGCGAGCGAAGCGAGCCGCGCGGATCTTGCGATGAGAATGTGCCCGCACAGCAGGCACATTTTTTAAAAAAAATTTTATTCATGAAAAAAATGAAACAGTTTCATAAAAATATGCCTCGAAAACTTTGTTAGCAGTTTCATAAGCTCCAATTTCAGAAAAATATTTAAAAATCGGTCGAATGGTTTTGACTAAAACTTTACTTTTCACGTACACCCCATTTGACCTCACTGTGTACTGCTCCGGTCCCTATACACAATAGAAGTCTGAATTCTAACCTCTAAACCATCAAAGCTAATTTCATTGAGGACCTGAAATATAGTTCAACTCAAATAACTGTAAAACAACCAGAACCATTATGAGAATCACTGCTGGCATTCCCACGTTACCGAATTGCTTTCGGAATCAAAGAGTTCGTGATTCGGGTTTTCGTAATCAGTTTTGTTCTCGTAAATGAATGAATCCTATATAAATTCCTTATCTTCCATTCATTCACGCCTGACGCGTGACCGGCGCGGCGAGGCGCAGCGTGCGAGTGACCTTGAAAGCACAAATGGCGTCTGTTTACACTACGCGAGGGCGACTGACCGTCGTTCATTCATGATAGTAGGTTTATATTTACATTGTTATATCACCCTACCTCTCTAATAATGACAAATTCATTAGCCTTTTTAAATGAATAGCCTTTTTTCCCAAATAACTGATGCTTTTTCCTTGTTCCAACTTCTATATCATTTACAGTATGCTCGATTTTCTTTTAGTTTGAACCAGACGCTAAGTTTGTAAATTCAGAAAAACTTGCGCATAGGCGTCATTATGGATGGAAAAATCAAAAAAAAATTTTTTTGCAAAACTTGAAATCGCGCAGAAGGCCTAAAGTTACAAAAAAAGTCAAAATACCAGTAATTTTCAAAACTATACAAAAATAGCAAACAAAAACCTTTTCTGTTTAAATAGTAAAAAAACAGTTATTAAGAGTGTCCTTATTGCAAACAAAAAATAATTAGACCTATTACTTTTCAAGTGAATTTTGGAAAAAAGTCTAAAGTTGCGGGTTGTTTCGTAAAAGAACGATGTTTCATGATTTTCGAAGATTTTCAAACATGTGCCAAAACCTATTAAAGTTCTATTTTTCATTTTTAATGATTTGAAATTTTTGTATATTTTTTATAATTACTGGTATCTTGCTTTTTTGGTAACTTTAGGCCTTCTGCACGATTTCAAATTTTGAAAAAAAAAATTTCTAATAGTTTCTTTTATAATGACGCCCATGCGCAAGTTTTCCGCGCTTTTAGCAATTGTATTACAGAAAAAACGCGTTTTTCGATCCACCCTACTGGTTATGGATTCAGGTTCCAGATTCCATTCGCCAGAGAGTAGGGGTTGCTCTTGTCAGATCAGAATCCATAATCAGAGCGAGTTAATTGTGACCAAAAGTTAGTATGTTGTTTTAAAAAATTCTCGCACTATTAATGATTGATAGTGCAATTTTTAAAATATATTTGTGAATGATTTCCAAATGTGAAACTGATTTCGTCAAAGTCGAAAAACTGCTAATTCCTCTGTATTGAACATTACCTTTTCCCTTTACAGGAATTCTTGTTATTTAGGTTTGAACTTTGAGCAATGAATTGAAAAATGCACAAACGATTCGGGATTCCTATTCTTCAAAGAAACAAGCACGAATTGTATGGTAAACGTGAATTTAACCGGAAGGTCTTTTCCATTGATCTTGGGCGGAGTAGTAGCATGGGTATTGCGCTTTACTGAAAAGAAAAGGAGTTCTAAAATATTATTAAATATTCCAAGGGATATACAAGAAGCTAAAAAATATGCAAGGAACTAAATTTGAAAAGTTTTAAAGATTTCAGCATGCTTTCCTCATGGGTTTTCTTCTTTTAAGAGTTCTTTACCTTGGCAAGGGTGCTATGGGAGCATCAAAACATCAGATAATTAATTATTATCAATAATTAATGATTAAATAATTTTGTCAAAAAAGTAGATATTTTTTATGTTCAATTCAAGATATTGTATTGGATGCTGACAATAAAGAGGAATTCAAATTGAGTTTCAACTTATTTCAATTCCTTCTACATTGATTTCAACAGTTTTGGAAAAATATTTTAAAATATTTCTAAGGATGTGATCAATTGGAAGTTACCTTGCAAATTCATCAATTAAATGTCTGATCAATTTGTACCAAAATTGTTGAATTTGAAGAGGGAAGGAAAGGGTTGATGGTAAAATAACCTGCAATCACTGTCAGCCGATAAGCGCTTAAGCTTCCAGGATATGCATACGGGTGTTGTAGTGTTAGTTTTTTTCAATCCTGAAAAAACGAGAAAAAATTGATCAAATTATTTTCCCTAAAATCTCTAGTGTTTACAGAAAATAGTATATTATTCTTTGATTTCAACAAAATTAATGATTAAAGTTTTATCCTTAAAAAAAAGTGCGAAAAATGTTTCCAAGTTTGAAGCAGTATGGCTCCAGTATGAGAACACGTGTGCATGAGAGGAAATATATATTAACTTTTCCAATTCCAGTTTATATGTAAAGGTAGTGTTAGACAGGCGGTGAATTTCTCGTACACGTTTGACAGATGAAATGTAGAGGTAGACCGTTTGTTATGACATTCAATAATCGCTCTCTCTGGTGCGAAACTGAACAATTCAGTCAACTAGAAATGACCGAGTGTTATAAAAGAGAGGAATTAGTGAAATTACAGACTTCCTCCAATACAAAGCTATAGTATTCAAATAAAGAATGGGAGTATTTTTCAATGCAGACTTGACTAGGTCGTCTCATTTTGTTTTTGAATTAAAGTTTTGGTCTTATTTGATTCTTGAAGATCAATTTTCAAGCACATGTACATAAATTGTCTGTACATTTTTTTAATCCATAATATTTTATTGTACATAAGTTTTGTGTATCAGATTCGACGCGAATGAACTGCCTTCAACGATTAGCAATTTGCTTGAGAACTGTATTTATCTTTGATCCATTGGCTCGTTAGTTGAATGTCTTTTTGTGGATAGATCAAACTTTGAAGATCGCTCGTTAGACCAGCTGAATAATTAGTTTATCCCAGAAATTATTTACGCCTCACCAGAAAGTGCGTCCTTTCGTGAAGTTTGCGGTTTCTAACTAGAATTTAACGGCCACTGTCCCGTCAATAAATTAACAGCAGTGGAATGTAATTTCGCTGAGGAGTAAATACACACACAACCTAACACCGTATCCCATTTTGGGCAGAATTCGCGCATATCCACTATAGTAAACCCTTTGTTCTTTACGACGCATTAAACATGGCACAGTCAGTGATCTATTTATTTTTTTTTTTTTGCAAAGATTTATTTTACAATCGACCACCTGAAAAAACAACCGGGTGAGTGATAGCCTCCATGACCAAATCATACATTTTTAAAGAATATATTTATTGAAAAAAATATTCTAAGGAATTCAAAGTAAAAAGATTTCTATAGGCATTAAATTTACAAAATTGAAAAAAATTCTCAGCATCTGACGATAAAATCCCTTACAACGGTTGATAACATTCCCTAGAAATGGGCTATAACAAATCTTATTAAACACTGAGGCATGGGCCACGTGAGTAGCTTTGGTGGCGCCAACTAGCGGCCTGATCCTCGAAAAGAAGGGTATCCCGCGATGGCCGCTAACATGGGCTCTACTATGAACAGATAGTAAAAACCTTTAGCAATGAACAAAAATAACTCTCGGTAACTTATAACATTCCCTCGCTACAAATCATACCAACCCTCAGCAATAATTGATAATATTCCTTAGTAATAGACAAGAACAACTATGAGCAACGGTCTAAAACCAACCTTAGCAACAGCTTATATAGCATCTCCTAACAATGGACAATAACAAACATCAGTCACAGCCAATAATATCGCCTAGCAATAGACGAAAAAGCATCAGCAACGATTTATAATATACCCTAGAAATGGACAAGAACAACCCCTAGCAATGGACAATAACATTCTATTGTAACAGACAATAACAACTCCAAACACGGACGGACGGACAAGTAGATCAGGTTTCTGTTTCTGCCCAGGGATACAAGACTCCATAAAATCACCGAATTCGTTTTAACACACGGGTATGCGATTACTAACATTCCAAATAAAAAACGATAAAAGAAACAATCGGAGAGAAAGCGCTGAAATCGGTTTCCTCAGTCGTTCTGGTTTGTGATCAATTTCCGTTTCTCTTTTATTTTAATGTTGGTTCTTGGAGTTACTTCTGTATTTCTCGCCTAGAATGTTATGGAATCTGCTCATTTGAAAGTCTAAGTGAAAGGAACGTAATTCACCAACAGCTTACAATTAATCCAAACAATAAACTTCAATAAAGTCTTTACAAAATGATATTTCTAAAATTCTACACTTTCTACAATTTTCTGCTTTCGTAATTAGAGTATTTTGAGCTACGCGCATCATTTTTTGTTGTATAATTTTCAGGAAATTTGTTATTCACAATATTGCATACTGTATTTGGTACGTATGGTTCATTCAGTGTCAAGGGAAAGTCCAAAGAACGTGAGTCAAGCTACTGTGATTGGTGTTCCAAAACTACCAATACCTCGTGAAAACCGCAATTAAAAAAAGCCTTACTTGCACGCCCGATTCGATGGGGGAATGGCAGCCTATGTATTTATAATCTGAAATTTGAACCTTTCACGCTAAAATTAAAGTTGCACAATTAGCTGTACTTAAAATGAAACTTTTTCTTATGAAGAGGTAAAAAAAAACATTTTTTAACTCGACTATTTCTTCCGCTTCTAATCTAATACCTACGTCATTTAAATATTGCCACCCTGTTATGCAACGAATTCGTTTTTGTTCAAATAATTTTTTCGTTCAAACAATTTAGTCCATTAAATAGATGTTTGGAATCTATGTTTCCCTTTAATTAATGTGATGATTTGTCATTTTTAAGAGCAAAATTTCTGGTTATAACTACACTCTAAATCCCTTGAACCAATATTCCGGTTCATTGGACTGGAATCCTGATCCAAGCAGCGGTAAAAAAAAATCTTGTCCAATTGGACCGGAACTCTCGTACATTTCCGTGTTCAAGCTTGGACCACTTTTTGGTCCATTAAACCGAAAAGTCGTCCATAGGACCGGAAGTCAGTTCACTGGACCAAAATCGCAGGTTTGGTAATTGCTTGAACCAGAATTCCGGTCCAAGGGATTTAGAGTGCACTATCTAATCATTTGAGAAATTTATGAAATAATATTAATCATAAATTCTAATGGGAATACGATACAAAATTTTTTTTTTCGAAAAGTAGTTGAGGATGTAATGAGCAAAATACCTTACTCAATTTAGAAAGAATAATCAGATTTTTTATTGCATTCCCATGTAAATGTACAATAAATTTCTCGCTCAATTCTTTAGAAAATTTAATATTATTTGAAGAAAGAATTTTGCTTTGACTAATGTCGAATAACCGTATAAATTACAACGAAAAAAATGATTTCAGAAATTTATTGAAAAAAATTGTTGTAACGGAAAAAAAAATTCTGTCAGTACCGATTTTGTACAAAAGGGGGTAATGATACCTCAATGGCGAAGGTATTTGATAGAGAGTGGAATAATTATTTTACGTATAAAATGATATCAAAATCGCATTTGAATTTAAATAATTCTCATTTTTATGCACTGAAATTCAATAGAAAATTTGTCCTTTATCGCAATCTTTAACGAACCCCATGACAAAACGTTCAATGCGGTTTGGTGTGTAACTCAAATTTTGTGAATAAAATAAGTTCTTAATAATGCAAAAATAATTAAATAATTGTCTAAAGTATTTTGGAATTTCAAGGAGATCAAATTAAAAACTACATGCCCAAACTTTTGCAAAAAAAATGTGTGGACGTGCACATGAAAAAGGCCCGTCGGTGCGTTTCTAGTTTAGGGAATATCCAAGTTTTCCTAGGTCAGGGCGAAAATGTTTTTTTTCGAGTTTAAATCGGAACACAGGAAGAACATGTATATTTATGCATCAAATTTTGTAAGATCCTTATATTTTCAAATCCTTTACAAATCTGTTCACGAATTTCATGCTGCGATGTTAATTTCTGATATTAATATTCCATTAGTGAAAAGTTTTTAAAACATATATCAGAAACAAGAAATCGTAACGATCCCCGCCAATCTACGAGGCGTCATGTTGACAAAAAAGGTGTGGGTAGAGTTATAGCAAAATGATTGAATGAATATGCATGGATATGACGCTCGTCGCTTGTGTTAGTTATAACTAAAGCTCGCGCTATTTAAATTTAGTTTACAGTAGTTCGATATACAGGGTGTCCCAGGTCAACTTGTCAGGACTTATATAGTTGCATAAAAAATCGAAAAAGAAATGAAATATTCTTTTTCCCTGTATGATAAAAAAGTCGAATATTCAGCTATTGTATGGCTGTGTTTATAAATGAAGGTTTTTAATAATGCAATATTGATTTATTAATAGCTATGTGATAGTCATATAGTACTTACAGAATCACAAGAAGTCGTCACAATACTACAAGAATAAGCTGTAGTCGGAAAAGTAGTACTGCTTCCAGAATCTAATATACTACTAATATTTTTATGATTTCTGGTAGTTGTCCTAACACTCCTATCTCTAATATTTATAGTTTTATTATTATTCCTTTCAAACCTTCTGATGTTCCTAATCATCTAAGACAAAGGTGTCCAACGCGCGAGCAACGGTGTAAATAACTGTCACTCGTCAATCCCCCCTGTACCACCTTGGATGCGTCATAGGGTAGCGCGATGTGGAAAGGGGTCCTCGGCAGCCGAGCTGTGTGAACAGTGCGCGCAAGTAGGCGTGGTCAGGCGTAGTCAGACGAAGCCGCTGGCGGAACGAGGAGAGAATTCTCGATGAAGCGCTCGGAGAAGGGAAAGAGAGGAGAAGCGCGCCAACCTTGCGCTGGACACCCCTGTTCTAAGAATAATATTAAAGCGACTTATTACTCAAAAAATCAGTAACAGTTATCACAGTGAACCTAGAGTTACTAATCGGGGTGGCGATTTGGCAAGGAATTTCATATTCCCAGTCATTCCCCGGTTTTTCCTGGTCAAAGTTTTTCAATTTTCCTCGTCAACAAAAAGTAAAATATTCATATTTGTTGCACAACGCAAACATCTATTTCAATTCTTGACATTCATTCTGAACGTCTTTTAACGAAACAGATCAAGAATTACAGAATAAACTGATTTTGAAAAAAATATTCAAATTTTTCACGAAAAACTATCATTATCTAACAAATGTTGGAACATTTAAACTTACAATTGTAGAAGTCAATCTGTGATAATAAAAAAATGGACTTCTAACAAAATAGTTCATTTTTCAACCAAAGAGATGGATTCCCAAATAACATTAGGAATCAAAAATAGTTGAATTTGAATTTCGCATCGAAAAAATAATTGTTTACAACCGAAAATGAAACAGTAACATTTTCAATGCGAAACCCCAATTTCATACCAAACATAAAAGTTTTTATCTGAAACAAAGAATCATCAACTCAAAGAGTTAAATTTTCTAACAAACGAACTAATATTTAGTAAAAAAGATAGATTATCGTCAACCCAACTTTTGAATTTCACAAAACAAATGGATTTTCAACTACGACTATGGAATTTTCAATTGGAATATGAAACGCTTTCGTTTTTACCTGAAACGATGGACCCTACACTAGGATAGTCGAAATTTTAAACAAAAACTAATTTTCAATCAAAAAATACAATTTTCCAACAAAATGGTAGGATTTTGAACTATGGAGATAATCATATTCAACCAAAAAATGAATAGTTACATTTTTGTCTCAAAAATTAATTCTGAACCAAACATAAGAGTTTTCAACCAGATGAATTTTCAACTGATATGAAAAATATTCAACTCTTTACCTTTGATTGTTAACCGTAATGGAGCATTTTGGAAGAATTAAAGAAACTTCTGAGGAAAAAGATGATTTCATACCAAAAATTCCTTTTTTTTAACAAAATATGTAAATTTTCAGTGAAATAATTGAATCTTCAATTTAAACAAGAATAGTAACTTTCGGATAAAAAGATGATTTTATATCAACAATCAATTTTTCAATATGATATGTGAATTTTCAACGAACTAATCATATAATCCATAAAAACCATAGAAATCGATGTCCAGTTAGAGAAATTAGTTTCCAACCAAACTGATGAATTCTGAGGAAAAATTATAAATATTCAACTGAAATGAATGTATTTTATGCGCGAAAGATTTATTTTTAACCATAAATAATAATTTTCTGTAAAAAGGCGAATTTTCACACAAAGTGCATAAATTTTCTAAGAGATAGTTTAATTTTTAAATTGAAAGAACAATGTTTAACTGAATACTTGAATCTTTACTAAAAACAGAGGGATTGATTTCTAACAAAGTAGTTACATTTTCAAACATAGGTATAGAATATAAATTAAAATAATGCAACTTCAACAAAAAAGTGTAATATCCAACAAAAAAATTCAACTTTCAACCAAGTAAATAATTTTTTAACTAAGACAGGATGAATTCGCAATAAACAATATAAACAAATTGTCTAATATAATTAAGAAAGATTTCTCACTCGAAATAGTACCTGTACTCCAAAAACTGCTTGAAGTAGATACTTTCTTCATTCAAAATTATGAAGGGAAGACTTTCAAATTTTGAAAGGCTATACTTTTTTTGGGCTATCATCAATTTGATTATCAAACTTGAGTCAGTTGAAAAAAATCTCACAGAGCAACATAAATAGTAAAATTGAATTAATTTAAAAAAAAGTAAAATTTTGAATTGTCTAGGTTAAGTCAATTAGGTTTCCGGTTTTTGAATCGAATTCCTGGTCATTTCCCGGTTTTTCCCCGGTCAATAAAATTCCCTGTCCAGCCGTCCCGGTTTCCCGGTTAAGTTACCACCCTGCTAATATCAGACCTTGTGTTGCTAGTACCGCTAGTACGTACTACTAGTACTTTTAATATCACTAGAAGTTTTATTCCTAGTAATCCTAGAACCATTAGAAGTCATGTAGGACTGCTTGTACTCTAATTTGCTAAATTCTAGCATTCCTGGCCAAATTGTGATATATCTTGTACTCCCAAAATTATCAGTGATTGACCAAGCATTCCTGAAATTACTTACAGTCCCTTTCGTATCCTTAGATAACTATAATTTGTCATCCTACTCTTTCATAGAATCCCTAGTAGTAGTCCTAGTTATTACTTTTCTGTTATTCTATTCTCATTCATGTTTTTCGAATTACATTCCAAAATATTGTACAAAATACATAATATGCTGTATTGAATTTTCAATTCTTCAACTTTTTCGAATTCGTCTAGAAACACAGAGGTAATGTATTCAGTAGCCGTTAAAGAATATTTTTTACGAGTTAATTGATGCTTTTCGGTAATTTCAGAAATTCTTTTCAAAAACCTCTATAATCTGTATTGTAACAAATTTCAAAGGCTACGATTCACTTTGATTTTGGTAATAATTAAAATCCAGACATCAATCGTTACAGTCCAGAGAATGGATGCTTTCGAAATGAACATTAAAATAACCGAAAGGATTTATATCCGACCATTACAAAACTTTTTTTAACGGCTACTAAACACATTTTCTCTGTTGACTGAAATACGGAAGTTGGAGAAAACAAATTCCAAATTACTTCCGAGATCTCAGCTAACAATCGATGTCTGCTCATTGCAAACCCACTGTAAAATCTTCCCCAAGAAAAAATCGAAGTTCTTTGGTATATAACATTTTCTGAAAGTCAATAAAACTCACCTTATGACAGGAAAATCATTTTCATTATTTACTGAAAGAGAAATAAGTAATTCTATATTACTAAACCTAGGAGTTACATAATTCAAATAATAAACTATAATTATCTGAAAAATAATTAAAATCTTTATTCCTATTTTATTGCGTTAATAAATTTTACTTCACACATTTACTGCTTTTTTACGTTTAAACTATTTGACAAGTCATATTTTAGTGCCTCACAGTGATACCATTTCGTATGCTACCAGTGATTCTAAGGTGGAGTTATAAAATAAGCTCTAATTCATGATTTTAACTACTGTGCACAAAATTATGCGATGTATATTGTGTATACGCGATTTCCAAATAATTTAGCATTTTAAGTGACCAATGATAAAAGCAAAGCAATCGCATTTACGTCTAATTACAGTGAATGGTTCATTTTTTGTTGAGCATGTCAATAAAACTTACGTTTAATTGCAAGTAGAAATCCAGTTGACGAACCGGTAAGCGAGAAATTTTCGAAGAAAGAAATCAGTTTCAATCTAAATATCAAGAGGCTTTTTATATATAATCAATCTTGATAACAATGTCAAAGATCATTTTTATGCGCAGAACTATAATACAAAGTGTGGAGTCTAATGCAAATACAGTTAATGATAGAAAAAATGTATATCAAGTTTATCCTCAACTCATCTGAAGTATATTCAAATATATTTTTTATGAAGGCGTAAATGTGTAAGTATTTTCAATAAAAATATACTCACATCACATGAAGCCAATGCAAAAGAATGGACGGAATTTATTTTGTATACTATTTGCATGTTATCATGTATATTATGTTATATAGCATCATGGAAAATATGAATAATTTTTTAAGTTTGCTTCCACATCAAACTACACTATGGCTACGCGGTCACAGCTTCCTTTTTTGTTCATTGAAAATTTAATATGAAATGAATTACTATTAGGCATGATCCACTAGCTTTAGCGCTTGTTTGTACCTATTAAATTCAAATATTGAATTTACTACTTATTTAGTTGCCAAAAGGATGATTCTATGTGTAATGATTCATTACTAATGAAAATGAGAATTTAAGCAAGTAGACTTCTACTAAGATCGATATTGTGCTGAAAAGGTCAGATAATTCTTCCCTTTTTTTTCGTAATACTTTGTCTGATGAAAGTTCTTGGAGAGGCAAATAAGTAATTTAACGGCGTTATTTGAGTTTTCGTTTTTATCATAATTTCCTCTCATCATTTGCAGTCTTAATCCTAGAAGAATTACCTTCTTATTTCTTTTATTTTTTTTTATCTCGCTCACAGATGATGTAAAGTTGTTCAGCTAGATGGGAAGAGAGGAAATTACAGAAGTTTCACCGAAGGTTTAATTCCTTTGCATTTAAATGAGAAGAAGCAATTAGGAATTTTTAATTCGATGAAATTTCTTTGATGAGTGAAAGAGTGAAGTTTTCTAATAACGTGGAAAATGCTGAACTTCATTGCATGCTACCTTCTGTCATGATGGAAAATCGATTTCAATAATTAGAATATTGGTTCTTTACACACGGGAAAAATGTGTACTTTAGAAATCACAGAATTAGTTACGGGGTGGCAGATATGAGAAAAATTCGGTGAATTAACATTAACTTAACATAACAGCTGCGTGATTATGTGAGTAAGAATTGAGTAAGAATTTGCCAACTCAGATTTTAATGGTTTTTCATATTTAATTGAAATATTAATTTTCTTCATCATGTTATCGTTCTAGTTCGAACGCATAGCTTTCAATTTTTCCGCTTTGAAGATTTTCCATTAAAAATTTTAATTTCCAAACTCAAATTTCAATTCAAGGAATTTTGAAATGCAGTTGTTTTTCAATTCAAACTGCATTTAGGAATTAAAAAGTTACATAATGTTTGATTTGACAAGATAAATCGGAACAGTTCACAAAATATTTTCAATTTTCTTGAAACAATTGAATTAGAAATTCTTTAATTGCAAAAAAATTATAACCTAATATTTGGAAATGCTTGACTGTTCTTTTATAATCAGTAATTATGAATTGGATATCGCAAATTGAACATGAAACCTGAACTTTCAACGTTACAATTTTAATTGTTCTACTTAAAAAAATGAAAGCTCTGAATATTATTCAATGAAAAAATTTAAAAAGGAATGACATATAATTTCACATTTTCATTTCCCATGCCCTAAATGAAAGAATCAATCAAAAAATCCCAGAAATTATATCATTTAATCATTTGTAGATTGGAAACCAGTAAGATTATTATTCATAACAGGATAAAAATTTAATTTCCAGTTTCTCTCCTAGTTATCGTACAATATTTTAGGGACAAACGTCACAAATTTATCTGACGTACAAGTAAGAAAATTAAATATAACTTGGTCAACCAAAAATGTTTGGCCCGGCACTGATCGTTTCTCACAAGCGATAAGAATTTTTCGTGGGCGATATATAAGGACAGCTTTCAATGTTATTCTCAATATAGGAATCTTCTTGGCGTGCATTCTGTGCTAGGTTAGGCTATTGAATATGTCTGTTTGTGTACAGTTATTCAGGAATGGGTCACTCGTGTGTTCTACCCGTCCAGCCTTCCGTCTGATATACAAACCATAGTATAGTAGTAAAGTCCACACAAGGGTAGTCCAAAAAATTGTTTTTTCGAATTTGTATGCAAATGTCTGGAAATTTGTTCGAATCAACATAAAAAATGAATATTGTTTTAAAATTATATGCAGAGGTGGCGCAAGCCCCATGAAGTTCAACACGTATTTCCCATAGGAAAAACAGACGTTTTTGTAAATTTCATTCAGAATTCTCAATATTATGTGAATCGACTACGAAATCCACCATTTATCTTCACAAATACTCGCAGTTTTTTTACGCAGATTGTTTCAAATACATGAAATACTGATAATTAGATCTTTCCTGAAATTTTCAACTTTTTGTCCACTTTTCACTTAGAGTAAGTAATTATTTAATTCAATTTATTAAAACTTATTGTTTAAACAAATTATTATTGTTTATGGCTTTCTCCTCTTAGATTAGTGCTTCAAAGTGGTGCTTTTTTCTAAACTCTTAAGCTTCTTGTCCACTCATCACATAGTGAGGTAATAATTACTGGATGAAATTCAATTAGATTGGATTAGATTGAATTAGATTGAATTGATATAATTGTTGGTTAAATTAGATTGCTTTTTATTTGAAATAAAACATTCTTTTTTGAAAATATCAACCATTGCATTTTTGAATGAAAATTTATATTTTTAGGTCGAAAATTCAATTCTTTGGTTCAAAGTTGAACTAGTTTCTTTAAAATTCAATTCTTGCGTTGAACATCCATAATTAAATTAAATATTAACTCACTTCGAGTGGGAAGTGGGCTAAAAGATAAAAATTTCAGAAAGAACCGCAAGCTTATATCATTAAGCAAAGAAAATATTATTAGCAATGATAATTATTTGTTTAAACAATTATTTTCTTAACATGAATCAAGTTTTACTCTAATCAAATTGAAAAGTGGTGAAAATTCAAAAATTCCAGGAAAAACACCGCAAATATGTAGTAATAATCTATAAGAAGACAGCTATAAACATTTATAATTTATTTAAGCAATTATTTTTGCTAAATTAAATTGAATAATTACCTACTTCAAGTAAAAAGTGGACAGAAAGCTTAAGAGTTCAGAAAAAACTGCAACTTTTAGCACTAATCTTAGAGAAGATAGCCATAAACAATAATAATTTGTTTAAACAATTATTTTTGTTGAATTAAATTAAATATTACCTCACTTTAAGTGAAAAGTGGGCAAACCGTTAGAAATTTTAGAAAAAAACCGCAAGTTTCTATCATTAGGAAAAGAAAATATTATTAGCGATTATGATAAATTGTTTAAACAATAATTTTTTTACCCTAAATTAATTATTATTTTTATCTGATTGAAAAGTGATGAAAAGTAAAAAATTTCAGGAAAAAACCGCAACTATTTAGTATTATTCTAGAAGAAGATAGCTATCAATATCTAAAATTTCTACAAGCAACTATTTTGCTAAATTAAATAAAATAATTACTTACTTCAAGTGAAAAGTGGACGAAAAATGGACAATTTACTGAAGATCCGCAATTTTGTAGCATTATTCTAAGAGAATATTATTATAATAAATAACAAATTGTTTGAACAATTATTTTTGTTAACTCTAATTGATTATCACCTCGCTTTAACTGAAACGTTGAAAACAAGTTGAAAATTTCAGGAAAAACCTTAATTTCTAACCCTTTTCTAAGAGAAAGTTGCTCAAAACAATAATTAATTGTTCAAACAATTTAAATAAACATCTTATTATCGGTACAAAGTAGAATTTCATGTATTTGAAACAATCTGCGTTAAAAAACCGCAAAAAAATCATAATTAGCGCCAAAAACTTGAAAAACCCATTTTCTCTTTTATGGGAAATACGTGTTAACGTTCATGAGGCTTGCGCCACCCCTCAATATTATTATTTTATTTTTTTAATGCGTTTATTTTTTTTCGGATTCGAACAAATTTCTGGGCGTTTCGCATAAAAATTAGAAAAAAGTCTTCCACTTTTTTTTAACGGACTTCAGTTTTGTAGATTTTAAACCTTCATATTGGTAAAATTATTGTCCCATTTAAAAATTCTTCCTGAATGCTATTTAATTCTAATAGAAAAAGATAAGTGGAGTTTACAAAAACATGAGTCTGTAGTTATTGCCTATTTTTTCTCATATCTGCCACTTCGTAGAAAATTCTGTAATTCCTCCAGTACACATTTTTTCCGTACAAGAATATTTGAAGACTTCTAAATACATTGTTTTTATCTATTACCATTTCTTTCTTAAAATAATTAATGAAATTCTGTACTGAAGAGTCTTCAATCAGCTACGAATTTATTCAAAATTCCTAATAAGGTTTTGTTCTTCAGAAACATTTCTTTCACATCTTTTTTCCGTTTGTTCAAGCCCGACGATAGTCGGGCAATTTTCCATTCACTGGGAGAATCCGGATGCTTGATTCTCTAGTGCGGAAATTAAAGGCGTGAGAGGATAATATTTTCCAATATCCTGGAAGAACAGAATTTCTTGGACATTGCTACCAAGATTGGGATCATGGATAGTCGATTTCAGGATACGTTTTCTGCCTTACAAGCGTCCTATTTTCTAGAAATCACTTGGCTGAGCCATCAGAAATGTTCGGATTAGAAAAACGTTTGAAAATCTCCAAGATATAGTATGAAAATTGTTCCAAAGTGTTAAACTACAATTATATTTATATTTTCTTGAAAATATTTGAAACATAGGATGTTATTAAGTAGGTACGCGATTTCAGTTTTATTATTTCATGTTGTTTCGAATGTTGCCATAATTATATAGGTTTATTTTTTAAAATATAAAAAATACTTCCTCGGTTCTCTCATGAGTAATAATAACAATTATAGGCTCAATTTGAACAAAAATAATTTAATTCAGTTAATTAACGCATGAATTCTCCTGCAGGCTAAGCAACGTGAATTTACTGTTTGAAGCCTGCAAATATAAAAAAATTCAGAAGAACGAAATGTCCCGTTGAAGAAATACACTTTTTTTAAAAGAAAAAGCGTCTTTGCTTTTGAGCGCAAAATTTTTAACGCTTCTTATTTTTTCAAAGCGTGTAAGTCAAGCTGGAAAAATATGAACTTGCCTCCTTGCAGCTGGGGTGCTTCGAGTTCAACGTAAAAGAGGGCATCTTTCTCGTACGAGTCCTCTTCGATAATAGTCAAGGTTATCGACTTTCTGTAAATAAAAAAATTAGTCTTATTATTTTCTTGACAATCATGAACATGCGAAATTTATCAATTTAAGCATTTATTGTATATCATCAATTCAGAAGACCAACATTTAGTTATGGAATTTTGAGTATTTTGATTAACTATACTATTGACCTAAAAATGGTTACTATTTGGGAAATATATCAAAAAGGGATATAATGTATAGAGAAATGATTTGAGTTCTCACTAATGTTACAAAAATTTATAATAAATTTAGGATTTTCTGGAGAAAACTGAGATATTTTCAAAATAAATGAATAAAAATGTAAAAAGCTGTTTCTTACTTTTCTCTGAACTAATACCTTTTGATTACCTGCAATTTGAAACTCACAGTCGCTTTTCTACACGCAAGGTCTTTTGTACTCACAAGTAGAAATTTTCTAGCGGAGAAGTTTTGCATCAGGTGTCAAGGGGAAAGATTACATTTTTTTTTTGACTTATTTTAAACCTGGGTCGGTGCTTATAATTGCAATCGTCAAGCAATTTTCCACCCCACCCAACATGTCATCTGGTGAGCTCCAGAAAAAAACTAATTATGAGACAGAAGCAATAACATACTTTATGCATACATTTATTCTCCCTACCGATTTTAAGTTGGTAGTACTACAGATGTTTTGGATGATAATTGAAAAAATAATGTTCTCTCTTTGTCGCCATATGTTGCGCAAAAACCTTTATTAACAAGGAAACGAATAGAGGTTGCTTGAAATGTATATTCTTTTAGTTAAATCATCATTAAAGAAGTAATGATGATTTAAAGGTAAAAAATCCTTCATTTATTAGGTCCTAGCACCCTCCTTGGGGAGCTTCCATAAATGATGTCACAGTCCTGGGGAAGGGGGAGAGTCAGATAATCTGTGAGAGTTCGTGACAAAGGGGGGTGGGTGGGGGTGGGGAGTCTCGACAGTGAGATGTCACAAATTTTTACCGAATAAAACAATGCTTCAGTAGAAAAATTTGTGACCTTTTTTTTTAATTTTAAACTGCCGAAAAGTTGTTCAGGTGTTTGTGATGCGCGCGAGATAAACTAGAAAACGGCCTAAATAAGGAAATTTCCAACGTACTTCTTTCTGTTGTTAGTTGCATAGTATATTGTATGTTACTCGTCGGATAGATTTAATTAAACATTGAAATAAATTTATAAAAAACATTAGAACCAAATTATTGTCTTTTTTTGCATTTTATATTTGTGACGTGACACCAGGGGGAGGGGGTCACGGTTTTGTAACACTTTGTGACAGAGGGGTGGGGAGGAGTGAAAAAATGCTGAAAAAACTGTGACATCATCCATGGAAGCTCCCTTGTAGAAATTTCGCTATGGACCAGACCAGGCCCTGACCAAGCTAAATCTGTCCCGAATCTGGAAAACGGACCTTGGCCCGATCGCTGATGAAACACACGGCCCGATCGGAGCCAGATCTGGCGCCCGATCTGTACCGGACCCGGCCCGGAGCAATTTGCCGTTGGGAGCCATTTTCAAAATTTTTTATTTCTCATATTTCTTTTTATAATAATAATTTTATGACTAAGAAATTGAATAAAATGGACTTAAATATTTATTAAAGTACCAAAGATCAACAATAAATGCATTAAAATATTTCAAAATAACTTAATACATTCTTCGGTCTTTTTGACTTCGTTTCTGCGATGTCTGCCCCAGTCCTTGGCATTTCAGATTATTGTGCTGATGTGCGACCTTGCCTCTTCCGCAATTACATTGTACTTTGTACAAGCGACCTCTGAAATTATGTCATTATAAAAGATTAGTTTGAAAATAAAATCATTATAATTTTAATTAGGTCTCAATTGTACGAGAGATTAATTTTGTACCTAACTAGCATATGCAAAAGAAAAGATCTTCAAAAGGTTCTTTCCCTTCGACTCTTCTCACCGCAGTGAACATCAGGATCCAGCGCTTGATTAACCATAGGGCACGGTGGGGCTAGTGCCCTAGGCCCAAGGTGACCGAGGGGTCCCTGACCTCAGAAAAAATTAAACAAGTTCACGTACGTTACAGAAAGTTCTATGAAATCTCAGAAAAAATTGATAATTTTTAGAAAATTTTGTAAAAAAATTTATCTTGTGATCCATATTTTAACATAGGTTCAAGCAATGATAAATTACAGTGGAGATTAATTATGTCCATAATTGTAAAATATAGGAAAAAAATAAAAACGTTGTACCTTAAAAATAATTTTGATTTATTTTCCTGCTTTCTCGAGAATGGTGATTTTCTTTGCCCTAAGGAGGGCCCCTTCGAGGTTTCGCCCTAGGTCCCGAAAAATGTTAATTCGGCGCTGTCAGGATCGAATCTCTTGAAAACATTTTTTTCTGCAGTGATATACAAAGATTTTCGGAAACCATTGTCTTTGCTTATCGACAAATCCAGATTACTTTCCTGTAGAAATTAAAATTGGAAGTACAATTAAATACAAATACATAGCAAGAAGTTTACGAAACGATTTTACGATACGAACGGGAATTTCATGTTGAATTCTTCTTCGAAACTCTTTTTCCAATGTTGCTGCAACTATTATCAACTTCAATTATGATTTTTATCGCCTTGCACTTTCGATGGTAACAATTTGATTTCTTTTGAAATTTCAGCAAGTCCTGAATTAAAAAATAGAACAAAGGAATCATTAAAAAACAGTAAAAATAAATTATACATTCGATTAGATTTACTATAATGAAAAATTTTCATCTGAATTAAGAAATAAAATTCGAAAGTGGTTTTTCCTGGTCAAGTTTTTCATCTTTCCTGGTCAGCTGAAAGTAATATATTTATATTAGTCGCAAAATTCAAACATTTATTCTAATTCATCATGTTCATTACCAATATCTTTTAACACAACGTTTTTCCCAAGTAATAGTCGACTTTGCAACCGAAGTGATGAATTTTCAAATAACATTATGAATCTTCAAATGGAACATTTAAGTTTCAAACCAAGAATATGAGTTTTCAAATAAAAGATAAATAGTTGAGTGAAGCACTCCAATTCTCAACCATGAAGCTGAAAACTAAATCAACAAGAATAGTTTTCTGTTACAAAGATTAGTCTTTTGCTAAAAAATTCATATTTTGAATAAAATAGTTTAATCCCGAACGGAGCATCCCCAACTGAGAGAGTTGAATTCCTAAATATTTGAATTAATTTTCACCAAAACAGATAAATTGTTAAGCAAAATTTGAACTCTCAATTTCCAAATTAAAAAAACATTTACGTTTGACCATAAAAATGAGTATTTATTACTTATTATTATTATTTATCAGCATTTGGAACTCGAAAGTTCATTGCCTCATCTACCCGAGACCGCCACGCGTCCC
>WSXT02154646.1:0-10193 GCA_011762715.2 Neuroterus valhalla | reverse complement strand
AACACACCGTAAACTGTAGGTCCCCCTCACCCCTGAGTTAGTGGTGAGGTGTGCAAAGGAATAGAGAGAAGGTTATGTCGAGACTCTCAAACCCGTAACAGGGAGAAAGTATAAACAAATATTCCATATATATCGTCATCACTCTTGAGGGTAATGCTGGTCACTTTGGATATCTATTTGTACGGAACTTCTTATAGAATATCATTTTGGATACCTAGTCCAAAGCCATTTGCACGAGGACCATCGTTCTCACTTTTGAGGTTGATATTGGTCCCTTTGGATGTCCATTTGTAGAAAACTTCCTGTAGAATATCATTTTGGACACCTAGTGAATAGCCTTTTGTACGGGGACCAGCATCATCGCTTTCGAGATTAATATTAGTCACTTTGGATATCAATATGCAGAAAACTTCCTGTAGAATTTCATTATGGATACCTAGTGCATAGCCTTTTGCACGGGGACCATCGTTATCACTTTCGAGGGTAATATTGGTCACTTTGGATATGAATTTGCAGGAAACTTCCTGTAGAATATCATTTTGGATACCTAGTGCATAGCCTTTTGCATGGGGACCATCGTTATCACTTCCGAGGGTAGTAATGCTGGTCATTTTGGATATCAATTTGTACGAAACTTCCTGTAAAATATCATTTTTGATACCTAGTGCAAAGCCAGATTCAAGGAAACTATCGGCATCACTTTCAGGGTTAATATTGGCTAATATTTTCTCAATCAAGGTGAATATTTATCTTATTAGTAGTGAGAATATTTATATCGATACTAAAGAGCAAAAATAACAAAGAATTTGAACATTTTCTGCTCGACTATAACGCCATCTCTAGGATCAAAACATAGACGTAGAAAAATGGCGACGGAGAAAACTGCAGATTTTGCGAGAAACGGAAAGTCGAAAAGCCTTTCTCTACGCAACGAAAGCGTAAAATGAATAGGTTTCCAGCGCATCGTGTCGTAAACAAAAAAAAAAGTAAAATTTCTGGTAATTTCTTAGTTTGGTGTTAAAATGTTTTATGTAATGAAACACGATTTCAAGTATTTCAAGGCTAATGTTTGGAGAATAGATACTCGTCCGGTTTTTGAATTAGCTCTCATAACCCAGCCGGGTTATCTGATAAATATTGATATTGTTGTTGTATTATTATTTTGTGATAGTGATAGAGATAGTATGTATGTACGTATATTCTCTCACATGTACATCTTTCTGGATTTCTACATATATGGAAAACCCTTCTACACAGACATTATGTTTTCTATTCTTAAATATGATAAGCAGATTGAAAAAAGAACCAATAAGATAAAAAAAGCAATTATTCTAGACTTTCTAACAATCATTCTCTTCTGCCTTTTCTCAAGAAGTCCAGATTACATTTTTCCTACTTAAAATAATCCCAGCACTTTGGCTTTGGACTCGAACTCTCTGGCATATCTGCAGAGGCCGAGGACTTACTTTCCCACCATAGTCTTACACAAGTAATCCGAAAATGTCCCCTTTATTCCCCCCAACCAGTTATCAATCCCTTCCACGCATTGGTTGTCAATTAGTTCCTTCGCTCTGTCACATATCCATATGTGTTCTATATCCTCATCCTGCTGTACACGAAGTCTACAGTCTGCGTTTTTATACCCTTTATTCCCTGCTTTTCCCACGTTTCCACAACGAAGCCTTGCCAATAGAATTTTGTCCTTCAGATAAAGATTCCTTATATTTCAGTAACCTTCTCCTTCTAGGATTTTCCACTACTTAAACAGATTGCAATAAGAAAAATCTTTAATATTAACCTCGTCCTCCTTTATTTCTTTTTCTTCCATCCCTTCAATACTACTTCTTAATTTTAATTTTCTAACAAACCCGTCTAATTCCGCCAAAATCCCTTTTAAGCTTTTACCCCACATAGAAGGCTTGTTGTTTTTGATTGATCTAGGCTCTTCCCTGAGGTAGATCCGTGGAAGTCTGTGCCCTTCCATCTTTAGGACTTCCGCGACATATCTGCCCACTCTGTTTTTTATTTCTATGTTCAAGATACTTCTAGTTGCTTCCGATCTCCAAATGTGTCGCGGTGTATTCCTATCGACTACCATCTTGACAAAACATACAGTCCGCCTGATTTCGTAAAAATAGCCATATGATATAGTCTTCTACTTAAACTCCCTTTTTTTGCCCTGGTCATCACCTCCCAAGCTATATTGCTTACTTTCTGTATTTTTCCCGACATAATCTTGATGTGTTTGTTGTAGTTTCCTACTGATGGGAACCAGAAGCCTAGGTATTTGTAGCTATCTACTACCTGAATTTTCTACCCCGTAATGCTCCAGTTACATTCTTTCCCTTGCCTACCCTTATTTATAAAGACCATGATTTTTGTTTTTCTTACATTTATTTTTATATTTTTGCTGTGAAAATACCCTTCTAACTGCCTCAGGATTCCTTTCGAGTCCTCTGGGAAGTCTGCTACCACTGCAAGATCATCTGCGAATTTAAGGGCAAAAATTTTTGTTTTTCCTTCTACTGATCCCTCCATGTTTCCTCTCTCCCAAGTTTCATTCATACCGTCAATAATTAAACAGAGTAGGGCTAAGAGGGCACCCCTGCCTTACTCCGCTTTCCGTCCTGAAACTGTCAGTTAATCCCTCCTCGGTTATCACCTGATTCTGAGTCTTCGTAAATCGCACGTATCATTTCCTGCATTCTTTCTTTGATTCCTATATTATCCAGTTTAAAACGAAGATATGTTCTCTTGTAGATCTTTTCTTTCGAAATCCCGCTTGGCTTTCCTCATAAAGGCCTTTTCTCTAGCCATTCCCGAATACGTCCGTCCATTATTGATGCCTCAATCTTGTAACCTGTGTCTAGCAGCAAAACCCCTGTATAGTTTCAGTACCGAATTCCTCCTCTCCTCTAAATATTGGAGCTATATTTGCTTTTTCCTATCCTTTTGCCATTTGCCCTGTTTCCCAAAAACCATTTAATACTTGATGACAATCCTCTACTCAAATCGTTGGTACCCCTCTTATGAACTCTATTGCCATACCGCACTCCCCCGGAGCTTTTCACTTTCTCATTTTTTTACACTATTTACAAACTCTTCGAATGAAATCTCTTTATTCAAAGAATTATCTTCCTCCCCTCTACTAGAATTCCCTACATCTTCGGGTCTTGCTTCTATTCCTATTATCTCATCCATTTTGTTTCCTTCCCTTCCATTCGTCCCTTCCTCAAGGTTGATTTCTGAATCCTTCTTTGCCTCCAAGAAATTCTCAAAATGTTTTTTCCATCCTTCTTTCCCCTACCTTCCTTCCTTTTTTCCGTTTACGGAAGCACCTGATTGCTTTCCGAACCCTGCTATGATACTACTGTCCTCTACTTCTTTCCACTTTCCCTCTCTGTCTTCTCTCTTCTTACTTCCATACAATTCCTCTAGTTTCCTCTTTTCCTCCTTTTATTTATCCTGATCATTCCCTTATTTTCAAACCGTTCCTGCTTACCTATCTTATTAATCATTCCTACTCTCCTTGCTGCTTCCCAAACACATTCCTTGAATCTTCCCCATCTATCCTGCCATCCTTCCGGCTTTATATTTTCTATCCACAGTTTTTTCATCTCCTGCTCGTATTCTCCTTCCCTGTTTTCATCCCACATAAGTCTTTCTATCACTTCCCTGCTATATTGGTTCTCATATGCTTTGTTCGCATTCGGCCCCATTTCCTCCAAAGGGAATGTTACTGGAAGATGATCTGATTCTATTCGCTTCTAATCTTATTTCTTTGACGGGGCATTCTTTCTCATTTTCCAAACTAATTATGTAATCGAGAACCGATCCTTCTTCCTCACACATATGCGTCAATTGCCCTTCTCTATCCCCCCTGATTCTACTGTTTAGAATTCTTAGTCCCTAATTCCTGCAAATTTCCTTCCTTCTGAATTGATTATATTTAACTTCTGATTTTCTATCTTCAAACAATATTTTGTCTCGCAACTCCTCTACTTTATCTGTACTCTCATCCCCATCTAAATCATCCCACACCTGCTCTTCCCCTATTCTCGCATTCCAATCCCCGGCTACAATTATATGCTCTCCTTTGCTTCGTGCTTCTTCTGTCTTAGTTTCTATGGCTTCTTGTACATATTTCACTCTCACGTTGTTACATATCGAAATAATTCTTTTTTTTCCATTCACTACTAACGATTTACCTTCTATTACTAAACCATATTCCCATTCACTTACACTCACTCCTTCACTCCATATTTCTCTTAACCCTAGCAAGTGCGCGCCCTTAGCACCCTTGAAAAATCACCAAGTCGTAGTTACTCCAAAACTCCCATGTCTTCCAAATATTCCTTGAACCTGCTATGTTCCACGAAAACTGCATTAATGTTTGCTGACTCCACGAAATCGAAGGATATCTATTTTTTGCTCCGCCTCGTTCCAAGTATATTTTTTATCACCTACAGTCCATTTCATATAGCCTTTGCTTGCTGATACGCCACTTTCTCGTGCCCTTTCAACCTCACTTTCTATCCATTCTAGTACCTGGATTTCTCGCCTTGTAAAATCATCTTTTATTCTAATCGTTGTTCCTCTCAGCCTGTGTTTGTTGACCGTTAGGATTCTCTTCTCTTCCCAGGATGTTAGCCCAATCAGTGTACCCCCTTCTATCACTCTGATCTCCTCGATTGTGATTACCACTCCGATCCTTTGCCACAGCGTATCCTGTATCCCTTTCTTAGTTTTTCTTCCACTGCTGGCCCCCAGTCCTCTTACCAAAACTCAATTTTCCTATTTTGTCTTTCTCTCATTTCGTACTCTATTTCTCCCTTGCTTGGCTAATCTGGCTGCTCTCGTCTATGTTCAAATTCGACCGGTAAGCTAGAATCATCTGTGTAAGTGATCACCTCTTCCATATCTCTGTTTCCTCTATCTCCCCCTTCCTCGTTCTGAGCATTTGTCTCGTTGTATGCATGAATGGTTCCTTTTATTCGTTGTTCCAGCCCTTCGAGTCTCGATTCCAATTCTGTTATCCTAGTTTTCAGTATCACATTCTCCCGTCGATACGCAACTTCTCTCTCCCTTGATTTGGTCAAAGCTGTCAATGCGCAATCTCTTCCAGATCTTTCAATTTTCTTTCGGAGTTTTTCACAATATCTCGTAATTCTATACTGAGCTTCTCATCTCACCATGCGTCTAAGATTTTTCTAATTTTTTTATCAATGAAATTATCCGTCTTACACTGAATTCCTTTCTTGCAGTCATTTAAAGGTAAATTCCCTAAACTTTGGCTCTTTCCTACCTTGCTACTCATACCTCTACTTTTAGCGTTTCGGTCCAAAGAATTTTCCCTGGCGCCTTCTTCTGCTGCAACTGCTTTCATTGGTGAAACTAATGCATTTTCCTCTAATACACTATAATATCTCGTTCTCACTGGTGATCGCACAATTTCCCGACTTTTCCTAAACACTTATGACTTAAGGTCTCCAGTTATAACTGGTTCTGACTCTTTCCCGGTCAAGAACATTTTCAATGTTTCCCCACTTTTAACATTTGCTTGGTTCACCTTTTCGTTCTTCCTCGGCCTACCTGTGTGTCTCCTGGTATTTGAGTCCTCTTGATCGGAGTCTAAATTTGATGACACTCCCCGCGCGCTCTCTTCCAAGTTCTTGACGCTTCCCTGATCTGCCATAACTTCCATTTTTAGGTCACTTATTTTTTGTCGATTGCTCAGGTTTTATCGACGCGAACCACCAGATAACACTTCCCGTTGCCGAAAAATAAAAATTGATGCACAATCATGATTCTTTATTTTGATTGAAACCCTGTATATAGGGAATGTAAAAAGCACATAACCTAGGTGGAATTTTTCGTTTTAATCACGATAACACAATTACAAAAATAAAAAATACCATTTCCCTTCCAATCGATAAGAGACGAGAAGAAATAGTGAACGAAAAAATTTCTCATGTTGAGAAGGCCTTCAAGTTTCATATGAACTATTTTTCAATAAGATGTATATTTTCTGTTTCAATCGTGCCAACGCGTTCCAAACCATGGAAAATCCAATTTCCTACCCAAACTATGCGAGAATTGAAGATCGACGGCAAGAATTTTAATGAGAATGGGTTCCTTAAGGCCAGTTGAACCTCAAGTAAAATTGATTTTCAACCAATTTTCATCAAAAATTTTTTTAAAATTCAATAATCATCATAGAAGTACAGATTTCCAACAGTTTGCAATGTTTGAAACTCTGTGTCTGCATTACACTGTAAACTGAATCAAGCGCTGAGCACGAACCGCGAGATCCGAATGACAAGTGCCCTAGATGCGTATACTTTTTTGAATACACTCGCTATATCGTCAATGCGCTCACATCAGACAGATATATATTTCTTATACCATGTATACCCTTCCCTAATTTTCACAAATCTATCCCCCCCCCTCCCACATTAGATAGTCAGACATTGAGCCCTTACACTCAAACCCCTTCTTGTAATCTTCAATCATCTCAACTCCCCTAATATGCCTCCAAGCAATGCCTGACGTACCCAATCCTGTGAGATTTTTTATATCTCAAACCCCTACCGTTTCCAGACACATTTCATATTGAAGACGCTCGCATTCTCTTAATCATTTGGTGAGGGGAGTGGAAAATTGCAGAAAATCTAAAATCCTGATTGCAGCCGATTACCGACAGGCGATTTTCGCTGTAGACATTCAATAGCATCGAGTGCCCACACCAAGGTCCCGAGCAGTCACCTACCCGAGCGCTAACCGTGCTCGTTCATGCTTCATATTACAGATCCTGACGTGTCGAGAATCGCTACTCAGCTACTGCTGTCAGTCTTCTTCTAATTGTATAAGTTTCTTATTTTTCTAAGCATTACTTTTCAGAAATAAATCGTGAACCATTTTTTTCCCCTGAAACTGAACTGGAAAACGGTTTGCTGTACCAAAACACTGCGATAGATACATAATTTGCTCCTAATTCAGGAAAAAATAAAAACAATTTTTGCAATAATTTTGTGAATGAATAGACAAAAAAAGATAGAAGATCTTAACCGTTCATGAACTTGTTTTTCACTTATTTTGGGTGCCAACTCACAATTTCTCCTCTTTGGTAAAACAGTTCAAATAATTTCACAATGTTCACTCCACTCTATTAAAGATATGAACAGATTTCCAACTATTTTTTCCTAATATCCTTGTCATCAGATAATAAGTCTACTACAGCCTATTAAAATTCAATTTACCTAATAATATTTCAGCGAAACTTAACTTTCGTCAAGCAGCTCTAATCCCATAACAATAGACGGGTTGCGTTAGGGCTAAGGCCGCGAGGAAAGCTAGGAGGCAGGCAACCACCCGCACCGCGGGCAGTCGAGTGTTTCCCTTGGGTTTTGGTACTGTGGAAGGGTTGTAGGGTGGCGCCCCTGCTGCTTCTCAAAACCGAAAAAATTTCAGATAACGCTAGTCTGAAGGCTCTAAAGGCTGGTAAATTTGCACTTTGAAATGGGAATAGCATGTATCGTGACAAATAGATTTTCTGGAAGATCATGTACTTGGTTTTGTAAATTTCATCGATTTTTTCCCAGAAAACGAGAAACTATACAAGAGGCTCCCTTGGAAGAGCTCCGGTCTTACATTTGAAAAGCGACTCAGGCAGAATCCATAGGTCTCCAGTAAGTGGCCAGATGAGAGAGCCCGTATAGTTAGAGAAATTTTTCTCAATTTTCAAGGTAGACATTCAGAAGTTTAAAAATCAAAATCTCTGGACTTACACAATTACAGATAAACTGAAAATTCGTTCTAGAAATATCTGAAGAGCAGATCATACGTGAAGCAGATAGCATTTTTAGGTCGACCATCAAAGGAATATTCTATATAAATATCAAGATAAATGTTGTCGCATATAAATATATGCATATAAATAAATCAATATTAATCTTCAAAGTATAGAAAAAAGGGTTTCATATCGTTTGTGTGCTAGTGAGAGCTCAAGTATATTGATTGCCTGTGTACTTCGGTATCCTCAAAGTTCGCCTGCCATAAATTATGTCGCCAGAAAGGTGCGGAATATCTCAAGCTATCTTTAAAAACGAAATCATCCAAATCGTCTCTGCGTAGCAATTCTAACTCAAAGCAATTATTCTCAACATTGATTTACCATATCGTATCTACTATTTCGAATCTCAGGATTTCGAGTTTGGGTTTGGTATTAGCAAGCTGAAGAACCTTTGAGTAGCAATTCTTATGCAGATTTGTTTTGCTTAACAATTTTAAACTATACGATTTCGCATGGCAGATTTGGATCAAGTATGCAAAAAACTATATAAAAACACGTGTTGCAGATATGGAGGTCACAAAAATTTTCATATCTAATATAAGTTCTCGTAATTTTCTACATCTACAGTATTGGGAGATTCATTTTTCCTTGATAGCTTAATTACGGGAAAACATACTGCAGGATTATGGACTATATTGCACATATTTATGTACTAAAATCATATGTGTTAGAGTAAACTGTGAAAAAATATTTGTTTGAGCGATGTAGTTCAAAAGTCGTTCGAAGTATTATACGTTTCCTGTGGAGAAGCGACTTTCAACGGATTCTGTGGAGAAGTACAACTCGAAGAAGTTGAAATAATTTAAATATCAGTTTGGAAAGGGCGGCTTGTAAATCTATCAGCTGCATACAAATTTATGGGCGACGCGCGTATAGATGTTTTATTTAGTAGCTCGACTATTGCGAAGTTAAGTTAAGCTGTAGGTATAGTATATAAGGTTATTCATGAATAAAATATCATTGTTAATGCCCAGAGGCTGGGGAAGGCGTTTTTCTCCCAAAGATGCGGCACAGAAAAAATGAGCGATTGCGCCACTACATCAGGAGAAGCTGTCGTAAATAATAAAGCGAGAAAATATTCTGTCTCCTCTACGAGTGCCGGACATCCCCTTTCACCTAACACACTTCTCTTTTGCCATTGTGTCGTTTCGAAACATTATATGTAAATCTTCACTACTCGATTTTCTATAGTTACTTTATGATAGTATCCGGGATATTGAAAAAGTTTTATCATTATGTTCCGGAGAGACACACTAACTTAGAAATGAATCGTCAACCACGATAAGTTGTGCTGGGGTAACGAATGAAGCCAACGATTACAATAAAAACATCAGAGAGAGATTGACTTTTATATAATCATTTGCTACTAAAAGTCAGAAATACAGTTCTCAAATCCTTATTGAATAATAATAATAATATTAATAATAATCATAATAATAATTTTTGAAATCGGAGAAACAATTTTCCACAAAAATCGTGCACAGCAGTTGGTATATAAATTGCACTATTTATTCCTTAAACAATATAGAAATTATTACGAAATATCAAATTCTCGATTTTAATTTTAACTTGAAATTCTCATGGAATAGCTACAATATGAAAAGAAATTCCAGAAGAATAAATGAAAATTGAATATAAAAATTTGAAAGATTTAATTATTTGCAACTTTAAATTCCCATGTTAGTTATTTGTTAGTATTTAGTGAATGAATTTTTAAAATCGTTCTTCTGAAAGTGGGATACATACAATTTTTTTTAGATTATGAAACTTTTGAAAAATACGAGTTCAATATTGCATATAAGGATAGAATATAACAATTCAAAAACAATCCTTTAAACTCCCAGTAAATCTATTTTCTTTTCAATTGTGGTATCGAATAACAAACCATTGCGTTGTATAATTCTTGTCATTGAGTAAGAAAAAATGAAACACATTATAAATTGAAAATGTAAGGCAAAGAGTTTTGAAGTAGACGATTTTTGTAAATTTTTTTTTTTTTTGAAACATCTTTCCTCAAATTATTATTTAATTGATAAATCTAAGATTACTGGCTGTAAACTGATAATTCAGTTTTTTGTTCAGCTTTATTGACAGAATAAATATATGAATTCAATATGTAATTTTACATTATATTATATGGATTTCACTATTTTATCAATACAGACACTCATTCAATGAATGATTCATTTGGAATCCACAATCATTTGGACAAATTTTCAAAAAATTATAAGTTAAATCCTAAAAAAATGCATTTTTAAAAATATTATAATTATAATTATATCAAACATATTGCTTTTATATATAATAAATTCTCTTCTGTTTTTTCAAAGATATAATAAAA
>WSXT02154635.1:0-10193 GCA_011762715.2 Neuroterus valhalla | reverse complement strand
GGAAGGCAAGTCATCGATACCCGCAGCTTTGTTATTTTTTAGTTTTCTAATTGCCGTTACTATTTCTTCATCAGAAATGAAAAAGAGAAAAGAAGAAGGAAATATAGTGATGAAAGGTTCAAGGGTATAAGCGAAAGAGATGAAAGAAGAGGTAGAAGAAGAACTGCCTAAATGGATAGATGGGAAGGTAAAGATTAAAGAAGTGGCAAGTATAAGTAAGGAAAAAGAGGGAGGAGAGAAAATAGCTGTAGTGCAACTGAAGGAATAGAACATAAAAGGGAATCCATGGCAAAGAAAAGTTCATTCTATGGAAAACAGAAGAGGACGGAAGACGATCGGACGTGGGAAAAAGGAATATAAAGTATACGTAGAGAAGAAGAGCAGGAGAAGAAAGAAAGAAAGGGAAGGAGAGAAATTGTTGAATCACTTGGAGGAGATAGGATGATTTATCCTGAAAGGTGGTGGAAGTGGGGCGGTCATTGACTATGTGGTAGGGGACGGAGAGGTTACAGAGAAGGTCCAGAAACTAGAAGTGAGAGAATATATAGATTCTGATCACTTTTTGATAATACTGTCATAAGAGGGTGGAAAAGGTTCTAAGATAAGGGTAGCAAAAAAATTAAGGTAAAAAGAGTAGCTGAAGGGGATTGGTCAATGGAAGGAAAAGAGCAACTGAAGGAACTGCTGAAGGATGTAGTATTGGAAGAAGGCAATGTAGATGAAAAGATAGAAATGAAGATAGGAGAAATAAAAAGTGTTCGAGAGGGAATGAGCAACAAAGAAGTAAGTGAAGATTTGTAATGAACGCAATGAGGAACGTTAAGGGAGAAACAAAGAAGTAAGAAAATAACTAAGAAGATAAAGAAGAAGGAAAAGTGTTGGAGATGAATAAATAAGAAGAAGGAAAGAATATACTAAGCTGTGTTATATGGAAAAAAGAAGAAAAATAGAAGGTTTGGAGGACTGGTACAGATATATGTGGTGAAGAAAGGGATAAGGCAAGGTCTGGTTATGGGAGTTCCAGGAATATTTCTTGAGACGAGAAGCATGGTGCAGGAAAAAGTTCAAGAAGGAAGTTTTTTCTGGTTGGTGAGAAGAAATTAGGAAGAATATAATAATGATAGCAGAGGATGGAGAGGGGATGACTATCCAGTTACAGGGTTGAGAAAATACTAAGATAGGAAGATATCGAATTTTAATGTTGAAAAGACGAAGATAATGAGGTTTGGAAAATGAGCGCGGAGAAGAAAAGAACGGACTGGGAGGTGAAAGGGAGAAAAGGTGGAAGAAGTCTAAGAGTTCAAATATTAAGAATAAAGCTTGCAAGAAAATAGAGATAAAAGGCACATTCAATAAAAAGAATAAAAAAAGCAGGAGGATTAATAAAGCAGGTATGGGGAATGGGGAGAAGTTTCAAGAAAGATTAGAAGAGGAGAATGTGGCTCTTCCATACACTGGTATGGACGGTACTAGGATACGAAGCAGAAAATTAGGGATGGCAGGAAAAGGAAGAAATAGAGAAGTTACAGAAACGATGTGTAGGATGACTAGAGGAAGTTGATTGCAGGAAACCTGGTTATATAGTAAGGTGGGAATCACAAAGATATAAAATGGGTACAAGAGCAGGTGAGGGGCATAGGTGTTAGAAGAAAAGTTCAGAGAGAGAAAGGGAGGGGGTAAGCGGAAGAATTTTGGAAGGAAGGAGCAAAGGGGGAGGAGAGGAGATAAGGGAAGCTGTCAAGAGAATGTGGTAAGGATTCCGGAAGAGGAAGGACAAGGTGAGGGGAAGTTTGGGGGAAAAAGAGTAAAAGAAATGAAGAACGGAATGCACACAAAAGGATAATGGGACTGGAATGATCTTTCTTCTCTCATTCGGAAATTCATATTATTTGTTGAGAAATTTATACAATGTGGTTCAGAATAGAACTATTTTGTTGGTAGAATCCCGTTAAAATAGAAAGATGTTAACTTGGGCGTTTAATTGTCTAGGGAGACCTGAGAACCTCTTCCTCACCATAATAATAATGATAATGATCCTGCACGGAACCTGATGTAATAAGGATCCCAATTTTACGTTCCTCCGAGACAAATCCGATCCTTGGTAAAATTAATCCTCTCGAGCGACAAAGTACTTGCGGTCATTTTACGATTCAGGAAGCTTTGAGGATACGAGGTGAAAATGAAGGTTGTTGGAACTCGAAGCTCATCAGACCAGGCAGTGGCAGTGGGATAAGCCAGCTAATATTGTCAGAATGGAGATAACGGAGTAGAGTGTTTGAGCAGGTCTGTATTGGGAGGACAATGAGAAGGAAATAAAGAGAAGAAAGGAATAGGAAGGGGTAGGAAGGGAAGGCTAATAGAGGAGTCGAGAAAAGGCGTTGCTCGATGAAATGACATTCTTACAGTAGCAAGTGGGAATCATAAATGACTGATAAAGCCAACGAGGACCATTTGTTGCCCCTTTCTTTTCCATCTCTCCCTGCGTTTTTCTTTAATCTACTATTTTCCCTCCCCTGGTCAGTGACTCCAAGAGCGCCTCTTTATCAGGGTCGCGATTACTCTTCTAGTCGTTAGGTATTCTTCCCAGTTAGCAAATTCGTTTCCTTTTTTAGTGCTGTCTCTCTGTTCGCAACCAAGAATTCCATATCTAAACTTCTTCCCCACTTTAGGCACATGAAAGTAAAATGGAGCGCTATTTCACTCAGAAAAATATATAAGAGAAGGTCGTTATCGCACAATTTCCACGGTCTTGCTCTTCTTTGATGATTCTAGACATCATTAACTACAGCTCGATATTTATGTCGGAAATACTCCTCAGCACACTTGCATCGCTCAAGTTTCAAACTTCTGAGAATCTTTCGACGATATAATTTTTCTTTCTATATATACAGTTCAGTCGAAGAAGAAACTATTTTTGACAGATAGAAAATACAGAAGAGGATAGATAATATCTGAAACTCCTGGATGTACGCATAATTCTGATATCAGATTAAAAGAATTTTATAAACAACGTTCAACACACACAAGAAGGTTTTGTTGATAAGAATTGTTCACACTTGAGTTGTATTATTCGAGCAATTGCTGAACATTCTACGATAACAGAAGAGTTTCTTAAGAACATTTTGGGTGTAATTTTCATAAATGCTGAAGAGGGTTATATCTTTGTGGGTGCAAGGAAGTCAGATTACATCAGAAACATGGAGTTTTCTGCTACCAATGTGTTATTTCTAATGTAGGATTATCGATTTGACTCAAGTGTCTGAATAGATTATGCTTGAAGATGCATAGTGAGGGAGCATCTCTCAAGCTAGTAGGTAATTTGTTCCAAAAACGAGCACTCCTCATGATAAATGAAGCACCCCTCACGATGTTATAGTTTCAAAAAATTCGAGAGGGAAATTATCTCTTGAGATTAGTTATTTCATCTATTACCACTCTCACTCAATTTTCAGAACATAATTTCAATTTTATCCTCAAAGGCCCCATATCAAAATCAAGATGTAACATAAAAAATAGTTGGGAATAACAGGAAAGTACAACTCAAAAAATAGCTCAGGATGACTCTGTAATGATTCATTCAGATGTTGTTCAAACGTTTCGGGACACACGATTGCAATCAGTTACAAGGGGAACTCTGAAAAGATGGAACAATATTAGGATGCGTACTCAACTGTGTCAGAAAAAATTCCGAAGAGTGATAGATTATGGAATCAACTTATTTTATTATGGAATCAACTTATTCCAAATTAAATGGAAGATTTTATGGGCAACAATTTGGTACTGCAATAGGTTCAGTTATTCCTCCGATTTTGACTAAAATTGCCAGCAGAATAAAATTCAACCCACAGGTACTCAGGAAGATTCGCACGAGTACGATTACCATAAAACTGTTACCATGAGGGAACTTCAATTGACCCTATGCTAAACGTTCCTTACAAAGTTAAAAAATGGTGCTACGACCGTTGTATATCTGTAAACCTGGACAAGACTTGAATCATAGTATTTACGAGAAGCAGAAAGCTACCTTATCTTAAGGAACCTAAGTTTTATAGCTAAAAAATGCGACTTTTTAACATCAGACAAGTTCCTATACGTTATTTTTTCCTCTGAACTTCCCTAGAAGCTACATGTTGATGCAGTAGTTAAAAAGACCAAAGAAGCCTTCTGGGCTTGCAGAGGTGCATTTGGAAAGACATAAGGACTTGAACCCAAGGTATTCCATTGGTTGTATACGGACATGGTTAGACCAATCATAACTTATGTCTCATCATTCTAAGTGTCCAGAATTCGTCCAATCATCGAAACAATGAGAATAACTCCGACAGTGGCATTATAATGCATCTTGTGTATACCACCGCTGCACCTTCTCATTGGGAGGAGGGCTGCAGTGTGGGCATTCATAAACCCCTCCAAAGTGATCTTTCCTAAAGAAGAGGAATGACATGATGAACAGAGATGAATTAAAATATTTACAAAGGCAGGATTTGCCTGGTACACAGACATATCTTGAGACTTCTACAGGTGTGGAGCTGGAATTCCTTAAATGTCACCAAGTGCCGCGATAACAATCTCACTGCCTCCAATGACTTCTTGAAGTCTCAGGAAGGAACAAACACAACCTGTTCTAGGATCCACGACTTAAGAACATTGAAGGAACTCAGAGAGCTGATATTAATGCAACAGATAGGACTATGAAAGCCCATAACGGTGCTGAGCCATACTGTGGTATCTTGCGTGCAAGGGCTAAGCATGTCATTAAAACGTGGCTCCTGGAGGAGCACGTAGGATATTAGAGTATGCCTGAGTGGATGATGAACTCTTAAAAGTTCATTAAACCATGTTTGAGAAAGGCGAGGAAGCTCCTGAAGATAGAAAGAAAGCAGGCAAAAGTAGCAGTGGAAACAGTCACTGTCCGCTGCCATGCCGCCTAAAGAAGCACCTGACTATCAACAAAGTGAAAAGTGATCCACGCTGTCGTATATATGGCTTTTGGAAGGAAATGGCGCACTACATTCTTTTTGATTGTGATGTATTTGTTAGCCTCAAAATAGACCAGTCAGGAAATCATTTCTGTGAATCGGACGATTTTGAGGACATTCCTTTCACGGCAAACTACGCATTTATGGTGGTAAAAGATCTTATAAGAAGATAAGATTTTGAGGTATAGTGCAATAGGTTACACATGGATAACCTCACTGCTAGTCTACCTAATTGTCCTTGCTCAATCGCAATAATTATAGGAATATATTCGTCCTCTATATTTTAGTTAAAAATGAAAACCTGGTGGATTCATATAGCAGAAGTTCCAAATCTTTCTATATTCAGAGTGCCTTTCGAAATGGATTCAATAATAATTTTTGGTAATGCCTCTCTAGACTCATTTGGTAGTGTGGTGTTACTTAGGGAATAAGTTGCAATATTTACAGGATGACTTACATGAGATAGACTAACAGACTTCTTAATAATAGGATGGGAGAACATAAAAGTGATGTTCGTTTGGGATGTTGTTACGAAAGTATGCTCGCCATGCATACGAAGGATTATTGTGATTATTAGTTTGATTGAGACAATGTTGAAGTTTTTAGGAATTCAGGAATTACTATCGTAGATAAGGTTTATTTCAAACCTCCCCGAATTGCAAAACGATTCTTCAATAAGGAGAAAAGGAAAAATTATGTTTGTCATCCGTATAAACTTAAAACTCAGACTTTTGTTCAAATACAACTAAAGCGTCTTATTCCAAACGATCAAACTGAAATTCCAACAGGCTCTTGAGTCGGTGCAAAGATTGAAATGAATTAAAATCAGAAAGTAGCAAACAATTGTATGTTTAACTCAAGCACTCAATACATCAGAGCATACTTAGAAAGGAAGAAGTTCCTGTTACATAGTCAGAATCTAATGCAACTAAAATTGTAATGTTGGACCCTAAAGATAGAGATGAAGGCTAAGCCTTTTTAACAAATTTATATATATTCAAAACGACTATTGAGATGTCTAAAAAATGTAGAAAGTATGTTCATAAACAACAACACAGATAGGTGCAAACACAGCTTGTAAGGTAAAATTCAGCCAAATCAATTACGTTCGATAACTTTTCCCTTATATTTTTATATTTTTTGTTGATAGAATGAACTTCTATTCTGTGACACTTTTTGGAATAAATTTTAACGATAAACTTCCGGGGGAAACCCCTCAGTCTTATAGATAGTTCACGAATGTATGGGAAAGTCAAACTGTCACTGGGAATCATCGTGCACGCATCCTCGACGTACCTCTCATAGAGCATTGGTTGGAAATTCAGTTTGGATAGGAATTTTTCTTTAACGAACTCATGTACCTCATTTGATATACAAGCCCAAACTTGCTCAGGATAATTGTTATTGAAAGGAAAATACAGTGTTTTTGTAGACCGTTCTCACTGCAATCGACGTTTCAATTATCAGTTTTTTCATTAGGTTCCTACATCCTTCAATCCGCGTTCTACACAAGACAAAGCTAAGTATAAAAGAATGCCATCTGAGGAAAACATCGAGTAATTATTGAAAATTTTGAACATCTCTGACTTTTATCTTGAAATCGTTAGTTTCCTTAATAGAGAAAATAGTTGTTGCTTATGTAAGTTTTAGAACTTTTGATGAAACAATGCTTCATTTCAATTCAGAGACCCAATAGGTGACAAGATAATTCGTCTCCAATTCAAGATGGACTTATCAACCTTTGAAAGCGCATACAATTTAGGCGAAATTGATCCAAGGGATTGTAGCCGATATGTCATTCGACCATTGATGTATGCTATGTTTTTCCATCTCTTCAAAATCTCTTTGACATCATCATCAACGGATGGTACCGAAATTGTATTCAATTTATTGTAGAGAAATGTATCATCTAACATCAACTCAACACTTATGTTGTATCCAAATGTATTTGCAGACATGGTTACATGTGCCCGCAAGTGATACTCTTTCTTTGCTTGAAATGATGCTCAACCTTAACTAGAATTAGGGCAATTATTCGTTTCGTGCAAAATTGGTTTCTAGTTTTGGTCTGAACGTTCCCAGAATCCTGAAAATATCTCTCCAGCTTTGTTGGGAGCTTATCTTGACGAGTATCACTTTTGCGACCTCTTAAGTGCAGGATAGTACAAATTTTTCAGAAATAACGGAGACAGATACTTGAGAATAAATTCCAAATGAAAGAAGTTGGGCAACCCTAGAAAAGAGACCTACGTTAGACTATAGATCGTGAATTGTCTGGCAGTAGCTTCATTTTCTCGTTCCGAGATTGGCTCAGGAAATTCTCTTCTTTCTCCGAGCGTTTACGAATGATCGTTTGATCTTTCAAATGCGAATCCAACTTTTCCAAATGACGGTCCTACCTTAAGACCATACTACATCCTAGTGATTTATTGGTCTAGATCTAAATGTAGGAGTTCGTCCTTCTAAAAGTATCTTTTGCTCAACTTGTGGAACCTCTGATAATAATATAGACGACCGACATTATTACAGCCTCTCTGATGATTAGGAACAAAAAAGAGCGTGACTTTAGGTCTTGGGAAGAATATTTATGATTCATGTATAGTATCGATTTGAAATCTTCATTCTTCAGAGGCTGTAATACAATTATTTTTTCTTTCGCAACTTGTTGTTTTTTCATGCTTGTTTGAATCAGGGTTGTTGCGGATGTGAAAATTTTGACATCCGCGGATGCGGATTATTAGAATTTGACATCCGCGGATGCGGATGCGATGTACATGTCTAAATTCATGCGGAAGATCCGCAATTGCGGATGCGGATGCGAATATTCGCAATAATCCTGGGAAACATGGGTCCTCCAGACGTGACCTTAGAACTGATAGTATCATAATTTTTATCCCTTCTCCAGATCGAAAAGCAGAATTGCAGATATACTTGTTGGCCACTTCCGGGTAGTAGATCGACATCTGCATCCGCGAAAACTCCGCATCGATTGATGCGGATACGGATGCAGATGCAGATGTCTGAATTCATGCGGAATATCCGCAATTGCGGATGCGAATGCGAATATTCGCAACAGCCCTGGTTTGAATAGCGGTATTTACTTCAGAATTTACTACGCGGTGAGTCATTTACCCAGATCCAAATAAAGAAGTACATTATTCTTGAGAAATCATTTTTGAATCTCCTGAAGCCTCCAATTCATGAAAAAACGACGTTTGTTAGGATTATCTCTCTGAAGATTAAGGACATTAGAGAACGCAGCTCTGAATTCTGAGAACAATGTATATGATATACAGAGGGGACAACACCGAATTTTTGTTGGATAAGGACTCTTATGCGACTATTTTTCTGTCGCAACTGATTGTTTTCTCACATCTCTCCAAGTAACAATCCATCTACAAGGCGATGATATTCCCAAGTGACTTTTTGACTAAGATCTGAATATACAGTTTTTTTATTCTAGAAGAATTTTCCCTTAACTTTTGCAAAGTTCAATTGAAGAACACTAAACCTTTGTTATGATGATGTTACCGATAATCAAGGATATGGATGAGCGTTGTCATGAATCCCGGGAGGAATGATGATTATTGATATGAGGTACTGCATCAAATGATTGGTTTTATAAAGAATCAGATGCGATTTTATTTTCTTCCACGAACAATTGTTCTCTCACGTCTTTTCAAACAGCAGTATTTTTGTAAGACTATACTTCTTGCTAAAACTTTTTTACGCAAATCTGGATGGAGAATGTTTTCCTGCTAGGAAAAAACTCCTGCGTAGCTTCTGAAGAATTTAATTTAATAACATACATGTTCCATTTCAGACTTTACTAATTCTTAGTGACTTATTGTTCCAGATCCAGATGCTTTAACGAATACATTCTCATCTCGTGTCTGGTGCTGCGCACTCTATCCAATGGGAAAAATTTTAAAAATTCATAGATCTTTTTCAGGAACTTGTGTATTTTTGTTTCTTCCTAAGCTTGTGACACTCGTCCGAAAGTTCAATTTTTTCCTTTTTAATATGATATTTTTTCAATAAAGCAAGAACTACTTGTCCTATCAAAAAGTAAATTTTGAAACATTTGTAGATCTTTTTTTGGTGCACAATTTTTGTTTATTTATATTTTCCCGTACCTTACATAGTTTCATCAAAAAATGAAACTTTCTATTTTTCATCAATTTTCGTGCAACGAAAATTCGATTTTTCGATTTTTTGAGAAAATTCCAAATTTTGTCTTCATCAAAGAACATCATGAGGATGAATTGTTCCTCTTATTGCTCGCTACAGGGAGCTGTACTTACAATTTTCGAATCTTGAAAAAAATGGTCTCAAAAATTTTCAAAATGCTCTCACTTTCCGAATTTTCGTTTGAAGTAGGTGGCTACCGAACTTGACCTTCAGTTTCTGACATTAAAAGAGTGTACCAAAGGCCAATCAAATCGATTAGTTTTTCTGAAAGTTATCGTGCTAAAAGACAGACATGCAGGCAGACATACAAACACATATGAGTCATTTCACGTCAGATTTACCACTAAAATATAAATCCACTCAAAATCATATTCTTCTCGATTTTAACACAAAAATAGAAGACATGTATTTTCTTATTTCAATGTGATAAAGCACATTCACGAGTTATCATTATTTAAACTTTCAGAATCTAATGAGGATCTTTTTTTTTTTTTTGCTCAAAAGTAAAGATCAATTATTCATTAGAATCTGAATTTTTCAGAATAAGTTTATAGTTGGTCATACTTTGACTTCGTCATTTGCGAAAAATATTCATTATTTATTTATCGGGGAAACATGCAAAAATGTTAAACAAATGGCATTTACAAAAAAAAAGGTATCCTCGAAATGAAATTTCTTCCTATGTAATTTTACAATATACTCTAGAGGGTATCTCCTGAAAATTACAGAGTGGACCGTCGATAGGTTTTTGAGATATGACAAATAATGTAGGACCGTGTTTCTCCAAGCGCGAGCTGCTGCATCGTCTTACACAGTCCACCACGAGCATGCGAAGTTGAGTACGTTGACTTATCAAAATTCATCAACTATGTCCCTTTTCTAGACAGTTGTAAGCATGTTTCCTACAAATTTCATTCCGATAAAAGCATTGCTTATGTATAAAACGAATTTGATAAACATTATTTATTTTAAATGGAGACTCGTCTAGAACAACAAGAATGGGGACAAATAAATATTGCCGTG
>WSXT02154624.1:0-10194 GCA_011762715.2 Neuroterus valhalla | reverse complement strand
AAGAGAATTCACACTCATCAAATAAAAGTAGTAGACATTTCGCTTCTGAGTTCACAAGCTCTATATAAAACTGTAGGAAGGTGCAAAGGCCGAGTGCGTAGCGCGAGGTGAGATTACCATCGAGCGCGAAGCGCGAGACTCGAAAGTCGCGCGCCCTAGGCGCGCTCAAAGTTGCGAGCGAAGCGAGCCGCGCGCAAAGCGCGCGATGAGAATGTGCCCGCACGGCGGGCAGATTTTTGAATATACATTTATGTTCAAAATTCATATTTGGCATTTGAAATTTTACTGTTTTGTTCAAAATCCACTTCAAAATTTAGAATGAAACTTCTTTTCAAATAATGTTTTGATGAAAAATTAATTTCTTTTATTCAAAAATCACAGTTTCAGGTCGTAAATCTATCAGTTTTGGTTGAAGAAGAAATTATTTTGTTAAAAAAATTTGTCCTTTTTTTTGATGACAATTCATTATTTCAGTAGAAAATCCAATATCTGTTGGAAATTTATATTTCTTGGTAAAAAATTCATCAGTTCTGTAGAAAATTTAACAATTTCCGAGGAAATAAAACTCTTTAACTTTGAAAGAACTATTAGTTAAGAACTTAAATTTTTGATGAAAAATTGGAATATTGAAAGGGAACTATCAATGTCAAACATAACTTGAAATATTCGATCGAAAATTTTACTATTTTCGGAAGATCCTATAATTTATGAAAATTAAGCTTCTTTTTGAAAAGTCATCTTTTCGGTTGGAAAATTTAACTTGTTCATTTCCAAATCCATTTTTTCTCAAAAAATTTTTAATTCAACTAAATAGTGGAAAATTGGATCATTTCGATAATAATTTGTCTTTCATGGTAAATAATTTCTCTTGTTCTTCGAAGATTCGTTGAAAATCGAACAGTTTTGTACTTTTGTTCAAAACCATGTTTTTTTGGTTGAAGCCAACTGGTTGGATACACACTTTATTCAAATTAATTTTTCGTATTTAACATTGCATGGTTCAAGCTTCAGTTGAAAGATCAAGTTTTTCAGCTAAAAATTTGTCAAAAATGTATTCAATTAAAATCAGAATCTGAATCACTACTCAACGTCCAGCATTTGAATTTAATCAGGAAATTCAAGGAAATTCTAGAAAAAACAAAAACCAAATAGCCAAATTAAAAAAAAAACTTGAATGCCCCTATAAAAATCGGGATTGGTATTCCTTCTTCTTGAATTCAACTCTTTCCTGTTGATTTCCAATTTTTTTTGTTGAGAAAATATACCACTTTTCTTGGTGGTAAATGAATTACGAATGGCTATTCCTCCACCTTAATTTCCTCACGCTCCCCACCATACACTCGGTGGGTTCCGAACCACCAAACCATGCACGAATATTTGTAACCGAACTAACTGAAAATGCGAGGAAACGCAGAAAAAAACGTGAAATCCATGTTTAGCCAACGTAACAGCTACGTTACTTCCAGGACCACGGGGGGAGGGGGGGGGGCCAGAATTGTTAACCGTACTTCCCTATAGTGACGCAGGGATTGAGGCTCAAGAAAAGTAAAGAAATGGAAGACGAGGACAAAGAAGGAGTAAGGAGTAAGGACGCACAGCACAACAGCTGAGTTTTGACTGGAGGTGGCGTGGCCCGACCGGTGGCTAGCTCAAAACTAGATTTTCTGTCTCAATTCTTCAGTCTTATCTCCTCCATAAAAATTGATTATACACGGACGCTTGGTGATTGTGTGTAAAAATATGAGAGTTTACCATCCTACGAGGATTTACCGAGCAGAGCTCGGGGATAAAATGCCTGAAGTTGCTTTTTACTCACTCGGATCGCAAGAAGCACATCTAATTTAAAATGTAAATTGCGTCGTGAATTTGGCGCATCGTTGGACGCTCGCGATGCAGTACCGCGACGAAACGTCCCCGACATTAAAATGTAATTTAATTCGGATCCTTCTTCCCTTACCCCTTGCACCTTTCCGCAACCACAAGTCCTCCGACATCTATGCTCTTAATCTTCCCTCCGGGCTGCAGCGCGTCACGCGATTTTATTGCGCTCCAAAAATAAAAACATTTTGATGTATCAGTGTTATTATTTGCAAACGAGATTAAAAAAACATTGGGAGCGATGTGCTAATTGATTTTTGAGTTGGGTATGGTAGAAAAAAACGGGGAAATTTTTTTTCATACCATTAAGCAATCATTCCCCATGAGGTTAGCGTAACTCATAAAGAGTCAGAATTAACGTAGTATTCCCTAACGGCCACCCATCCAAGTAATAACCGCGACCAACGCTGCTTAACTTTATTGAACATACGGGAACTGTTTTTCTTATTCTGGCATCAAATTTTTCTTTATAAATAACTGTTCAACAAATATGAAATGATAATCTTAGAATGAAACTCTATCATTGTCTATATATTTTTTGCGAGATTTATTATAGCCAAAATTGTTTACTTTCTGTGAGAAGAGGAGCGGCGGACCGCACCGTAGCTCAGTTGGAGGGAAAATTCATTCGGATAACGAAAGGTCGTAGGTAAGATGTGTCTCAAAATTTTGGTGTGTTAAATAGTAAACAAATTAGGCGAATAAGAAGAATAAATAAAATCTAAAGATCGCGATATTACAGTTTACAGAATTTGATTTCTGAAAAATCCGAAATAATGTAAAAATATGAATTTTTTAGAAACTTCTGTTATTTTCTGTTTTCTGAACTTGTTATTGAAAATCATGAATAATTATTATGGATAATCTCAAGTTTTTAATTTCCACATCTCTAATTTGTAATTTTTAGATTAAGAATAATTTTTAACCCTGAATGTTAAATTGTCATTTTCAAAAAATGAGATTTATAGAAAAAAGTTCTATTATCAAACGAAAAGTTAAATTATCAAACAAAAGAAATAAATTGTCAACAAAATAGTTGAAATTTAGGCAATGAAAAAAAACAGACAGTTGCATTCTCAACAAGAATGTTAATTTTCAACCCAAAAATATGAATTTTCTACTATGTAGTATAGACTTCAAATAAAAAAAGGCTTATTCTCAATAAAGCAGTTAAATTATCGACCTTTTCAAAAAATGCTTTTAAAGAATAATAGAATTTTCAACAAAATATTTAAATTCCGAAACAACAAAGATCAATTTTGGAAGAAATAATCTAATTTTTGATGGAATGATACAATTTTTCACAAAGTATTCGAATTTTGAACAAAATAGCAGATTTCTTAACCAAATTCTGTACCAAGTGATTGAAATTTGGAGTTATAAATTGGAAATTTTGAACAGGGAACAAAACTTTTTAATTAAAAAAAAAAAATTTCGTAAGCGCAGTCTCAAATTTAAAAAAAAAGTTCATTTATCTTATTTGCCAACAATTAATATTAAACGAAACATTGACATAGTCTAAATTAACATTTTTACAATTTCTCTCATTTTGCCGATTTTGTTACTACTGATTTGAACACAAAAACGATTACATGGAAAATTTCACTCCTGATCCAAATTTTCTGCAAAAAAAAAATTAATTTTATATAAAAAAATTGATGTTTTGCCCAAAAAGACAATTTTTCGATCAAATAAATTCATTTTCAACGAAATTGGTAAATTTTCGAAGCAAAGAAAAAAAATTTTCTACAGAAAAGTTAAATTCCCAATCTGGAAAAATTTTTGAGCCGAAAATATTCTGCAACTAAATATTTGGATTTTTAATTGAAAAGACGGATTTTCAACCAAATTTAAATGAATTTTTCACAAAATATTTCAAGTCGAAACCAAGTGATTTTTCAGCCAATAAATTGAAATTCAACGAAACATTGTTAGTTCAAACCAAAGAATTAAATTTTCAACCACAAAAAGAACTTTCTACTTATAATGTTGATAATCTACTCGAAAAGGTTGATCGTTGGAAAAAATCGTCAAATTTCGAACAAAAATGTTTATTTTTGACCAATAAAATAGATTTTAAAGCCAAAACGTTTAATTGATCACAAAACAGTTGAATTTTGGAGTAAAATAATACGATTATTAAATAAGTCAAATTTATATAAAAAAAAAAGTTCAAATAATCATTATGATTAACTAAACAGTTTAATTTTCTACCAAAATATTTAAATTTTAAACAAAAAATTCGAACTTTCAACAAGAAAGGTTTTTTTTCTACCAAATGCTTCAATTTTGTACCAAATTGTTGAAAATTTTCGACCAGAAAAAAAACTTTCCACAACTAGATAGTTGGATTTCTAACTATAACTATAAATTTATTAATAAAACTGAATTTATTTTTTCTAAATAGTTCATTTTCCAGCAAAGCAATTTATTTCCTAACTAGAAAAGATAAATTCTGAACAAAAATTATGATAGTTGAAATTTCAACTAAACAAGATTTAAATTATTTGAAAAAAGTCTAATTCCGAACCGTCAGGAAAAATCTATATCCAAAAACTGTAACTTTTAACCCACTAGTTCAACTTCTAACCAAATAGTTGAATTTTGACCCTAATAAGGGCCATCACACGCTCAAAATACCAGTTCCTGTTCGATCACTGAAGTTAAGCAGCTTTGATCGCGGTTAGTACTCGGGTGGGTGACCGTTCGAGAATACGGCGTGCTTTTAGGATATTGGCAGGAGACTGATGTCCTTCTGTGCTATCAACGCAACCAATTATGACTTCATGAGTTACGCTTACCCCATAAGGGATTATGGCTGAATGTTACAATAAATAAACGAACAAAAGAACAACATTTTGTGGGAAAATAACCCTCAACCTGACATAAAGATCTCCGTAAATACGTTTCGTATATTCAAGAAATTTTGAAGGCTTCCTGAAGAGCCCTGGAGCTTGTATTTTATAACATAGCTGATTTGGGAGAGCATTCGTTCGGCAAACTAAGGGTCCTAGGTTCGATTCCCAGCGGTGCACAGTGGGGAAAGAGCACTTTTTTGGGACAAAAAACAGCTGACTCCACAATTTTCAACGGATCAGAACTTTTTTTTTAAATACTCATGAGGAATCGTACTTTAAGGTAGAGGTGCACGTTTTTTGAATTTATCATTTAACAATTTGTTATTTAATTTATAATATGCAATTGGTTGTATTTGCGATATTTACATAGCCTCATTCATCGATATTTCTTCACAAAGGTGTTGAATTAGTGAAGTTCTTTTTTATTGAATAGAAATGTAACTTGTAGATGAATATCCTGTATTTTGTCAATTGTTATAAACAAATTAATGGAAATAACTGTTAACTGTTGCATTTTCAGATTTCGAATGTATTACTTACATAGGTTTTGTTATAAAAATGTGAAGGATCAATTTTTAGTTGCGAACAAGCACCATATAACAATTATAGTTAATAGTTTAAACAAGTTTTATAAACAAATCCACTTATTTGGAACATCTGTGCATCGGAAATTTTTCTCTTCTGTGGAATCATTTATTTTCATCTGGAGAACAAGAACATTACACACTAGAGTTCCGTGAAACAACATTTGTCATTGTCATAAACAATTTTTATGAACAAATTCTTTTATTTGGCATATTTGTATATCGAAAACATTTTCTTTCTGTGGAATCTTTTATTTTCATCTGAAGAACAAGAATACAACACATTAGAACTCCATGAAACAACATTGGTCATTGTCATAAACAATTTTTATGAACAAATTCTTTTATTTGGCATATTTGTATATCGAAAACATTTCCTTTCTGTGGAATCTTTTATTTTCATCTGAAGAACAAGAATACAACACATTAGAACTCCATGAAACAACATTTGTCATTGTTTTTAACAATTTGCATAAATAAATTCACTTATTCGGCTTTTATATGCATCGAAAATTTATCTTATATACGGAATCATTTTTTTTCATCCAAAGAATAGAATTTATGCACAACTGACTTTCATCCAATATCATTTATCATTGTTTTTAACAAATCATACGATCAAATTCCCTTGTTTTAGGGTATCTGCAATTGGCTACTTTCATATAAAAACGTATTCCATGCCAAATGAGTGAAGTTGTTTATAAAAATTGTTTATAACAATGTCAAATGTTGTTTCATCAAACTCTAATGTGTAATATTCTCGTTCTTCAGATGAAAATAAATGATTCCACAGAAAAGGAAATTTTCGATGCACAGATATGCCAAATAAGTGAATTTGTTTATAAAAAATTGTTTATAACAATGACGAGTATTGTTTCATGGAACTCTAATGTGTGTTATTCTTGTTCTTTACGTGAAAATAAATGATTCCACAAAAAAGAAAATTCTACGATACACAGATATGCCAAATAAAAGAATTGGTTTATTAAAAATTCTGTATAACAATGTCAAATGTTGTTACATGGAACTCAAATGTGTAATATTCTTGCTTTTCAGATGGAAATAAATGATCCCACAGAAAAGGAAAATTGTCGATGCACAGATATGACAAATGAGTGAATTTGTTTATAAAAAATTGTTTATAACAATGACGAGTGTTATTTCATGGATCCCTAATGTGTTTTATTCTTGTTCTTTACGTGAAAATGAATGATTTCCCAAAAAAGAACATTTTTTGATACAAAGATATGCCAAAGAAAAGAAATTGTTTATTATAAATTCTTTGTAACAATAACAAATTTTGTTTTATGGAACTCAAATGTGTAATATTCTTGTTTTTTCAGATGAAAATCAATGATTCCACAGAAAAGGAAAATTTTTTATACACAGATATGCCGAATAAAAGAATTGGTTTATAAAAATTGTTCAAACTATTCATTATTGTTATTGTCATTTGGTGCTTGTTCGTAATTAAAAATTGATTCTCCACATTTTTATAACAAAATCTTTGTAAGAACCTATTACATTCTAAATCCGAAAATGCAGCAGTTAACAAGTATATTCATTAATTTGTTCATAACAATTGAGAAAATACAGGGTATTCATCTACAAGTTTCATTTTTATTAGAAAAAAAAAGAACTTCACTAATTCAACACCTTTGTGAAAAAATATCGATAAATGAGGCTATGTAAATATCGTAAATGTAACCAATTGCAAATTATAAGTTAGATAACAAATCATTAAGCAACAAATTTAAAAAACGTGCACCTCTGCGTTAAAGTAAGATTCTTCATGAGTAGTTAAAAATCTTGAGCCCAAAAAATTTTTTTGAAGATTTAATTAGTTAATTGGGTTGGTGCCATCCGTAGCTCGGTTGATAGAGCACTCGCCGGGCAGTCGAGAAGTCCTGGGTTCGGATCCCAGCAGAGTTTAAAGGCGGACTTTTTTTTTACATCAAATTTTACCTAATTTCTCAACTCAAAATATCAATTTAGTCCTAATAATGTAAAAAGATTTCAAAGATTTGATTAATTGAATCCAAATTTCTGATCTTCGGATCGTAAAACGGAGCAACATCAAATTGTTTTCTGAAATAACCATAAGACACAATTTAGTCTCCACTTATCCAAATTACCATGGCTTCCCCTAACATTCACTGAATCTGTGCCATAAAAGGAAACCCAGAACGCGGTTTATCAAGAGCGTAGCGAATTTCTCAGTCTACCATAAGCAAAAGAAAGAAACAAAGCAACTTTTTCCCCATTCTACCGACGCACAAAACAGCACCCTTGCAGAAATGTATACAGATTCCTCTAAACTCAATGTACACAAACCGACTCACGCGATATGCGCCCCCTAGGACAACCGTATTTCGTTCCACTCCTTGCGGGAGGAATGGGGATGCTTGACGATTTTATTATGGGGGAATTCCTTCTCCAATTAAGCGGTCGCTATGGTGATGCGCGAGTGCTTATGACGTGTGCTTCTACCTATAGAAGAAACTGGGGTGTTTAAAAAAAATATTCACAGGTTTCCACCTGGCTGCACCTCCAAAATACGACCCTGGCGTAATGTGCCTGTGCGAATCTGCTCTGACGAAGGACACAAACCAACACGAGACTCCCCCTCTCTTTTAGGCTCCGAGTTCCCCCGACGGCTTTTCCCTTGAAGTTGTCAGCTGCGCAATATTTTGGGATTTAACTTCCCGTTGACAGGAGGGATTCAGGTGGCTTGGGAATTCTGGGAATAATGAATTATCGAAGAGGGCTGCCATAACCTAATTTACTTGAAACGTAGAAAAAGTGGCTTATTTTAATCGAAAAGGGACTAAAGGTCACTAATCTTTATTAAGATGATTTTTTATAAGGAGTCACACTGAAATATCTTGGTTTGTATTTTTTGTTAAAAATCACCCTAGATTTTACTATCTGAACTTTGCAATGAGAGGCAAAAAGCATGTTTTAATAATATCTACTAATTTCAAAAGTAACTCGTAGCTGCTGTCGGAATTATAAAATATGCGCAGGGACCTTGCGCACTGAATTACTAACTGGTAAGCAAAATGTCCTACAGTTTGAATAGAAAAAAAGCAACTCACACATGCTATTGAACTTGAAACCGAATATATACACTATTCAGAAATGACAACATTTGAAACTATATATTTGTGTATTCTGAAAACATATGATATTATTAAATTATAAACTGAAACATAAAAATTGAGTTCGTAGAGAACGAAGCTGGCAGGAATCGAACACGCCTCTTCGTGGCAGCAATCGGACGATATTACATTTACCTACAGAACATTATGAGAGATGGGAATGGAAACATCCATATGACCTACATGATAGAAAGTTGATTGGTTCAAATTAATTTAATCCCTTATTTATCAACATTGATGATGATTTTATAATTTCAAAAACCAAAATTTGAAATTAATTAAAATAAGTAAATAATAGAAAATTACTCAAAGATTTTTAAATAGTAGAAACACGTTTGAAAACGTGGATTGATCGGAGATCGACACACGTCGGATAGGCTCGGCTGCGCTCGGTCCATGGCTTGATGTCTTCTGCTAAAACAGTTAGTAATTTTTGGAACCATTTTTAATAATTGGTATTAACCCCATTACAGACAGTATAACATTTTCATAATATACATCGTGTTCCTACGGAAAATTGTAATTTTTCTTGCATAGTTAGTATATTATGTTATTAAGAATACTTATTACTCCTATTTTCTTTGTACAATTTATTAATTTTTCTAATAATTTTTCCTATCACAGATTTTACTATATAAAATAGTAAAGCTTGCTATTATCAAAAAGGAAACCTTCTCATGAAAATAGTACAACTCATTATTAAAATATTAAAATGCCGAAATTTCAGCGTTTTGCCCCAATTCGTTACCCATTTTAGTCATTTTTCAAACATAAAGTTCCTCAGTGCAGAGTTAACTGACTGAATTAAAAACAATTCGAGTTTAATTAAAAATGGAGTTGAAAAAATCTTATGGCTGCGCGGGCATATTTTCATTGTGCTCCGCGCTCGGCTCGTTTCGCTCGCAAGTTTGAGCGCCTGAGCGCTCGGCTTCTTTTGGTCCTCGCACTACGTGCTCCGTTCTTTTCATAGTGTAATGCGTATACGGGATTGCAGATATTTCAAAACTGTTAAAAACCTCTACTTTTTAGAATATTATTAGATTTGTTCTAATTTTTAATTGATGAGAGTTTGAAAATCGTTATCACGAATAAAACGAAAAATATTCGTCTTATTCGAAAAAAATTCAAGCAAAATTTGTAGGCCTTCTTGTGGCAAATAATTTTGTTCATGAACGTTTCTTCGTATCTTCCATAGTTTGACCGCAAAACGACCATTTTTTATGCTGTCGAGTGCCTCATCATGATTTGAACGAAAACTATACGCCTTATCAAAAAATTGTTAAAAAATAATCTGTTGAACTTTTTGAAATAAACATTTTCTTCTTTTAGCATTTCCCTTGTATCTTACATCGTTTTCTAGAAGACGGAATTTTCGATTTTTAATAGAATTTTTTACGATGCAAAACAAAACTATGCGTCTTATAAAAAATGGTCAAAACTGAATTGCAGATCTTTTTAAAATGAATAATTTTCCTCGTTAACATTTCTTTGTACCTTGCATCGTTTGAGCGGAAACGTGCATTTTTATTTTTTCAAAAAGCTTCTTTGATAGATAAAACCAGAAGCAGTGGTCAAAAATAGCTGGTTAACGAACCTGTCCTCTCTTTTCGTGTCCTAAAAGAGTGTTCCAAAGAACAATACAATATGATAATTCTTTCGAAAGTTATCGAGTCTACAGATTACAGACTACAGACGACGGACCGACAGACACCT
>WSXT02154613.1:0-10194 GCA_011762715.2 Neuroterus valhalla | reverse complement strand
GAACTATGCGATATGTAAATATCAGTGGCGAGCATTGTAATGAGAATGTGTTCCTTAAGGCCAGTAGAGCCTTAAGTAAACTTAATATCAAAAAAATTTTATCAAAAATGGAAAAAATGAAAAAAAAATCTTTACAGAAGTGGAGGTTTTCAGCAGTTTTCCAATATTTGTAATTTTGTGTATGCATTACACTGTAAACTGAATTAAACACGTATAAAGCCGAGCGCGTAGCGCGAGGTGAATACTTTATCGAGCGCGGAGCGCGAGTTCTGATGCGCGCCCTAGGCGCGTTCGAACTTGCGAGCCGCGCGCGATGAGAATAAGCCCGCGCAGCGGGCAGATTTTTTTTTATGATTGAACATATGAAGATTCGAAGAAAAGATTCGTGATCTTGGAGTTAAAACATTTCAATCTATACCGAACTAGTGAGTTTTATTTTTCTCCAAATTGTTCAGTCAGAGTTATATGCATTTTTCCGCTAAAATTTATCACGGTAGATAAGATAATGACCAGTATACATATTCTACTAGAAAGGCAGCAGATCCATAAGGTGCATCGTATGAAAATTGTCTACATCAATATTGATAATATCCTGTCACTTTAAAGAAATGAAGCATTTCGTTTGTGCTTTTGTGTTCCTTCTAGCAGTTCCTATAGATTTCATTGGTAAATATAATAATATAATTTTATTTCTATTATTCATAAAAAAATTTCGCCGTTGTCAAAAGGATACGAAAGGCTACCTCTATAGTTACACAGGGGTCGTTCGTAAGGGATTTAGATGTTTTTCCTATCTTTCGAATGATTCTAATGGATCACCTTGTATCATTCTTCAGAATCAGGACGTAATGGTACTGCTCGTAAAGTTCAATTCAAACCCGAACCAGGTAGAGCGCGGGAGGCAAAAGACCCAGAGTTGAACACACGAGCTGGAAAAAGGCTAGCGGAAATAGCGAGCGTTATAGATTTCAAAAATCCTTCGGAAGTCTTGTTGGTTGGCGAAAGAGGTATTACGAAACGTGCCTACGCCATCAATCCCTACGTCGTCGTAGGCCATGAAGAGCATGTAACGGAAAAATATGGTATTAGAATGTATATTAGACCTGATAAAGATGGCGCCGACAGAGTCATTCCCAGAAATATAGACAAAATCAAAATGGATGACAATTATGACGTTGTCGTATTGCAAATGACGAACGCTCTGGACATGAACAGACCTAGACCGGACGCTTTCAAAGAATGGAAACATAAGGAAAAAGCTCTTGATTTTGCTAAACATTGGGCACTCACTATGATTCGAGAGAAAACGGGTAACACTTATCCTACCATTATACCACCGCCATAAGAGTACCTTGGAATTACCTTCTTGGCAGAGGACACGGTATATATGCAACAATGAGTGTATATTTATAATTTCTACACTTCTGTCATCTAATAAATTTATTAAAGTTGTCAAATATCAACAAACGCATACTTTGAATGAACTTATCTTTGTGTCACATTTTTCCTTTTCGTACAACCTTTTTCACCTTAGTGGATAATCACGAATATCAAAGGATCGCAGATGATCTGAAATGTTATTTTTGGGTTTATAATGACTCGAACGTCTTTCGATAGATTCAAATAATTATCAGATTTACCAGTTCTGTAAGTATTATTATTATGCAGAGACTTTCATGCCCATAACATTGTTCTCCCAGTTTTGACCTTCGGTTGATGTAATATGTAGTCTTCGGTTTTAAAGGTCTAAGAAATGAAAGACGAAAAATGTTTGATTTAAATAAAACTTGGGCGACGTTTCGGACCCGATATGATCTCTTTCAAGCCTCTTTAAAAACAAAAACTTCATTAAAAAAGGAGGAAAATAATTTTTACAATTTAAAACATAGATTCAAACATATAGTTTTATTGAGAAGACAAGAAATAAAAAAGGGTTTTATATGCAAATTTTCGGAGTAAAAATAATTTACAAATATAGGGTATAGTTGGTCAGAAAAGTTTGAGAAACAGAATATAAGTTATTAGTAATACCAGGTATTGAGCGTATGGACAGAAGTGCTATCAGACACCTTAGCGCTGGAGAAACCTACAAATATCTGGGCGTTCCTGACCTTCACAACCAAATCATCCTAACTACTGTTTATATCATCGCGAACGGTTGAAATCCTCTCCTGAAAATGTTCAGGAATCACGAAATGAGTGGGGAAGGAGCGTTCCTTTACAATGCCGCGGAGCAGGCAGCTGGTACCCTTGACCTGAACCTTAACATCAGAAGTGAGGATAGTAAATTATTCCATCTAGATGCCTCACCTCTCAAAGCAGAGGTGAAGAAAGCAGAGGCTAAAAACTTCCTGAAACAACATGAAGACAAGGTGATGCACGGAAACTTTTACAAAATAGTAAAAGATCAATCCTGCCACATGAGTCAACGTTCGCTTTTCTCAAATCACCTGGACTCAATACAGGAATACAGAGTTTTATTTTCGCGGGTCAGGATGGTGTAATTTCAAGCTCAGCATACCGTAGGAGCATATTAGGTCAAGAGGTTTCCAGCGATAGGTGCAGGGCGTGTTTGAAACTCCCTGTGCACCTATGGCATATACTATCGAATCGCCCTACTCACTCAGGAACGACGTATCTGTACATACACAATGCTGCCTTAAGAGTCCTTTACCACCATCTTTGTTGCTCTAACGGCTTTGGCCGCGACCCTGCCCTGACGAATGCTCCAAGGGAGATAGAGGGGGATAGAGGGAGATAGAGTTGAGATCAAGGAGGCAACATCAAAGGCACGGAAACCAAGAAAAAGGAGAGATACAAAGATCGCAGGGAACACATACAGCGACATCATCAAGGATATTCGTTCAAATTAATTGTTCCCATCATCGGTGCCCTTGGAGATGCGACGCCTTCCCTGGTTAGCAACTCTCAAGCCATCCCTGTGTGCCAAAAATATGCCGTGGCACTTGACGGACGGATGCAAATAGTAGTCATACTTGGGTCGCTCCGTGTCCTCGAAACACAAGAGGATTTCGCCTGTCGTTGTGATTTTGTCGTACATGTGGTCACTCATCTCACGGTCGTGAAACGTGGCCATAAGTGTATTTAACCGCGGTTTAACTGGGATTTCAAATGACTTTCGTGCAAGGATGTTTTTTATACGGACCATACAGGGCGGTCGGGAACGCGTTCAATATAGCGCAAGGTGGGAATCTGGCGGCATCACGTTTTATTACGAGTCTTGCGGCCGGGAGAGCGTCCTCGGAAACGCGCGACGTATAAGCGAGTTGAGTCGCTTTTTCCACTGTGCGCTATATTGAGCACGTTTCCGACCGTCATGTATGGTCCGTATAAAAAACCTTCTAGTACGAAATTTATTTGAAATTCCATGTTCTACAACTTCGCGATTCAAACATGGCACTTATTTTCTATGCGAATCGCCGGAAATTGAGAAAACTACCCCCATGTCACAATTTGGCGCAGTTTTTGTTCGATATCGGCAATAAATATTATTTATTCGGAAAAATTGTCTGAATAAAAAATGTGAGGAATATAATGCTTCATATCTTTGTTATCTGCCATTTTGGTTGTTGAAGGGAAATAACGTGAGATAACCAAAAAAACCTAAAATTCAAGATGGCGGATTAGGCGTACACAAATTCACGGGCAAGCCTGTGGAACCTTCATTTTGACGCTGAAAGAAAACTTTCTACGTCAAAAAATTGGACCCTGAAATTTTTTCAATTTACAGGCCTTTTTTTATTTCTATTGACTGGGATATTGAGTAGTTTTAGAGTTGAGTTAATAGGGTTCGAATCTCCGGCGGTTGGGATTTTTCAAAGAGTTTGAGCACGTGATTGTATGTGTACGTGATCGTGTGTACAATAACGTAATTTTGAACATAAATAAAGTGCATTATTATTATGAAAGTTACTTCTTTTGCAATCAACGGCCTCCATGGGAATTGATTTAACTCCTATAAACAATGATACGCCAACCTCGTAACCCGTGATGGACTCACCCTTGAGCCAACCAAAAAACTCAAGAAAACGGCACTTGAATGTTCATAATAACTGTTCAAATTGATATATCTAAAATCACTTATGTGGTGCACTGCGGAATATTATTATGGAGATGTAGGCGAGAATCCGATTAAAAATATTGGAAATTATTCGAGTTATGCTGTGTGCTGATTTCAGAGAATGTGTTTTGACAAGAACGCGTTCACGTTCTTTGCACGTGCCTAAATGTGTACGTCGATGGCGGAACGGCAACTGTGCACGTGCACAGTTGTTCAAGTTTCATTTTCAAACTTGGAAAAACGGGTTGACAAGACATAATGCCGTAGACGTGCATAGTTGACACTTGGAGAACTGTACACGTGCACAGTTGTTCGTCTTACCATCGACGTGCACAGTTGGGCACGTGCGACAATGCTAGGGGCAAAGTAGTATGGGTCTCTATCAAAGGTGACGATTTGATCATAACAAAGCATTGTTCATAAAAGTTATGTGCATCATTCTGATTGGATTTAGTCCAGAATGGATATATGAAATACATATAAGAGTGCATACAAACCTTTAAAAAATATGCGCCTAGTCAGCAATGTTTTGTTGTCTCTACCATAGTTATTGAAATGTTTCAGTGAAATGTATTTGTTTTAGATCAGTCGAAATTCGCAGTTTTGAGAATTTACAAGAATGCATAAACGAATGTTAGTTGAAAGAAAATCTCAACAATATAGATCCTCCTATTGATTCTGACCGAATAATGCGAGTAGGAGGTAGAATTAATAAAGTAAATCTCTAATTCTCACAGAAGCATCCAGCACTATTACCTTGCCATCATTACTTACTTTCGAGGTTCTGCATGAAAACTTTTGGATTACAAGAGAACAAAATACAGTCCAACGAATAATAGATAATTGAATAACTCGTACTCGCACTGTTCCAAATGAGAAAATAAAACGAGTTATTATTGGTTGTGCAGCATACTGAAGAGGGTAATAGTGTCCAGCAGTTTATCTCTAAGGGGATGAAAACGGAATTTGTTTCCAGAAATATAAAGCACATTCGGAATACTCAAATTCGTTTGAACTGATGACAGGCTGATAATCTAATGAAATTTTAGAAATAATAAAATTTCTACACTTTTCCCAAGGAATATCTTCAAAACGCGCATTTTGACAGATATAAGGAAAACAACCGTGGGCTACGGAAACCAGAAGAGCCGTGTCGTTCTTATCTAGTCTTCCCTCCGACTGAGACAAAGTAAGGACGTTGCTCTCTTGAGAACGTCACCCGAAATCACCATTTATTTGCGGTAAACTATAAGAAATCCCTAAATGAATGCTCGAATACGAACTGGTAATATTCGGAACAAAGTCATTTTGTTCCATTCAAACAACTTCAATTCGAAAGAGAAACTTCTTATTCCAAACACAATGGATGAATTTATTTCACGAAAATGCCTGGATTAAACCAATTAGGTGAATTTTCAACCAGACAGTAATAGTACTTGCTGTTCTTCTTTAAAATTTTACAGAAAAGCTGCTAGTAGTTGCTCTGTGAGGTGCGAGTGACCAGAAGGGTCACCCTGAGGAGGTTCAGGACGAGGTGGTACGAGAGAAGTGGAATAGGGAATAGAGGGCACATTGAAAAGTCAGGAGTTCCCGGGCTACCAGTAGTTTTCTCTCACGACCTCCAGATCCTAGTAGTGACCCTGGTCTGAACTGGAGGCCGTCTTTAGTCCGTCAGCGGGGTTCTTCGGAATCTGAGGAAATTTGTTGGCACGACTAAAAAGAAAAAAATACATCCCCTTGCCCAAATTGTCAAGTACTTCCTAGATATAATATAGTGTACACGCGTCCCCAACGGTTTTCGCATTCAGAGCTCTAAAATCGACAACCATTCGCCATTGTCGGTTCCCTTGAAAAGGCAGGTGCCTTTTCGAAAACAATTCACAGTGGCGAATAGTAAGGAGAGTTCGATTCTTTTATAATACCAAGCTCAAGTAGTTTCCTCACTTGCTTCCCTGTCCCTTCCTTGCAGATTGTCAGATAGCGATACTGCTTCGTTACCAAAAGCACGTCGTCTATGATAAGAACAGTATGCTGTTCCAAGGTTTAATTTTGCTTGCCTGAACTAATTCGCAAATGCGCCTTATCCGTTGCTGTTCCGATAATCGGGGATCGGATCGCTTCTTAATCATGCACTCGAGTTCTTCGGCAGATTCCAAAGGTGTCTTGAGTTCTCGGTCAGGATAATAACTATCATTCGGTTTCATCCTCTACGGAGAAGCTGTCTGCACTCTAACGTCTTCGTAACCGAGGTTAATCGCCATTGCGTACCAATGACCATTCTTATTGACAACTGCTGCGTTATCCTTGAGAATGCTCTTTTCTGTGTCAATAAGCAGCGGAAATCCGTCTGTGTATTCTTTATTTACTACCTCAATGGAAACGACGTGACGGATTCACGCCTTCAGTGTTTAAACTGGTGATGGACAGCTGATGGTAGCAATGGATTCATAATGATACGATATTGTGACTTATTCCTTATAAAAGAACTCTCCATTGAGAATACCATTATCAGAAACTCTGAGATTACTTGACATTACAAAAAACTTCACGAAAGCATCGAACGCTTTTAGGATAGCAGAGCCGTATAAAGGTTTAGAAGCATTCTTTATTCTGGTCATCGTAATTCTATCATTGATGTTGGCAGGTGTTTCTGGTTGCAGGTAATTTTTTTTAATAAATTCACTGCACAGATTGTATCATCAAGCAAGCTTCAGTTTTCCAATGTCAATTTTGACAACTGGGCAGCGGGAATAAAATGCTTGGCATTGGACCGTCGTTTCTAGTGTATTCGGGTGTATGACGAAACGGGGGTGAGGGTGTACGTGGACGACCAAAAGTAGTTGCTTGAAATGGGTGTACCGAGTTTCTACATCGGATGGTTCCATGACCGACATCATTGCAGGAAACACAGAACAGATCTCGACTTGCCTTGGGAATGGATTGGTCACTCAACGTAAAATTCTTCGGCCTTGATTTGCGGTTTTCGAGAGGTGGTGCTTTTGGTGCTGGATATTACACATGATGACGTTTTAGAATGTACATGGAATGATTGTCACGATTTTTCAACGGTGAAGTTTATTTCGTCGCGGATCGAGGAAATCCAATTCTGTATATGCTGTTCTGTGTAGCGTAAGGGAAGAAGGGCGTCAACGCCCTTCTAATAATAATAGAATATTATCAACAATATTCACGCCTCGCAGCACTATGATAGCGGTTATACGAGTCTGAATAAACTTCGACCGATTTTTGAGGGTACCGACTATCAATAGCGTGTTCTTGATCAAAGTTGTGAGTATGATAATGCAATAAAATTGCTGCATCATACTTGTTATGCATCCTTTCAGAGTAATGCAGTGTTTTGAAATTATTTTTGAACAATCCCCTTTTCCGCTGACTGTAGAATCCCTTTCAAAACTACCCAAGTAGAATTGTAGAGAATCCTTCTGAGAACTGAATGAGGCCTCAATCATTAGGATAAGATAAGAATTATTATTTTTCCCTGACGAAAGAGCAAAAACTTAAACTCTAAATAACTTCTGATGAATAAACAATGGCAACCAGAAATATAATTTTCTAAAGCACATTTAGAAGCCTCCTTAAAAATAATAAGCAATTATTAATAGATATATTTTGGTTGATTCCATAATTCAATATGAAGATGATCGAATTTCGAGATTGACTGTACGTAGTGTACATCCTTAAAATACAATAGAATTATTAAATTCAAAAATGTATGAAATTGGAAATCCTAGGAACTATGAATTTCAATAAAAAGAATTCTCATCCTCTACCAGAGGCGTGAATATGATTATTCCGGGAATTGAAATGTCGAAATTATATACTTTCATCCCAAATAATTTAGGCGATCATAAATATTCCCATGTATATAGACCCAAATGTCATACTATGTTTTGGCATTCTTCAAATGCATAAGATGTCTTTTTAGACCTTTTTTCATTGTCTGACATGTGACGATTCGAAGAAAGAATTCGTGATCTTGTTGTTAGAATTTGTTATTCTCTACCAATCTAGTGAGTTTTATATATCTCGAAACCGTTGAGTCCGAACTTTATGTATTATTCCACTGGAATTTCTAACGGTCGGTGAGATAATGACAAAAATATGTTTATATATAATTTTGCTGAAAAGTCAGCATACTCATGAGTTGTACTCTTGATTCTGAATCCTCTACATTATTATTGATCAATATCCTGTCATTTAGAAGAAATGAAGAATTTTGTTTGTGTTCTTGTGTTTCTTCTCGCGTTTTCTCTGAATTTCGTTGGCAAATATAATGATTAAATTGCATTTCTCTATATAATAGAAATTGTCGCTACCGCTATATGAGGAATGAAAAGCCAGACGCTGCTTCAGCTCTCACCTGAAGAGACCCCTCCCAAGTAGGCTTACGTACTAAACAATATGTTTGAGTAGAAGATGCCTTCCCGAATCGGAATGAATTCAGTGCTCACTTCACACTAATATTGTCTTGCTTTGTTAGAAGGTTGCAGTACTTGACAGAACAAACATTTGGCAAACAACACTCGAGTTCTTTATTGCTATTTATTCCCTCTGAAACTTTGGGGAAAACAAGTTCATGGATCTCCATAAGTTTGGCTATTATATGTAAAATGAACTTTCGTAAGTTTAATCAATGTTCTCAAATAATACCCTTGATAAGACATACTTTTTTTTTACTTCTTATAAGGTCATTCATATAGGATTCATATGTTCCTCCTGCCCTCTAAATTATAATAATGGATTAAATTGTATCATTATTGCAGAATCAGGACGCAGTGCTGGTGCTCGTAAAGCTGGACTGAAAGGTAAAAATCTTGAGTTCCGGGAGAGACAAGATCCACATAAGGACTCACTTGCTGGGCGTGAACTCAGAAAAATAGCGAATGTTATAGATTTCAAAAAACCTTCCAGTCTTGCTGATTGACAAAAAAGATAATGTTATCCCTGCCTTCGCCATCAATCCCTACGTCGTCGTGAGTAAAGAACTGATCTGGGGGAAGGATATTGCATTAGAATGTTCGATTCTTTCAGTGAAAATTACGATACTGTGATTCCTAGAAAAATACAGAAGATCAGAATGGATGACGTGAAAAATGTTGTCGTGATTCAAAATCAGAATGCTCTGAAAATGAACAGCCCTACACCTGGGTCTTTCTAGAGGTGGGGATATGAGACTCCAGCTCTAAATTATGCCAAATCGTGGGCAAAGATTATCTTTCGCGAATAAACAGGTTCTCTTCATCCTACTGTTATTGTATGAAACTTCTCGTAATTAAAGCATTGCCTTGTAGTTACATTTTCTGCGAGAATTACTTCATTTAATCCAGAATGAATGTATATTCATAAGTTTCACAATTTTGTCTCCTGAATAATTCAATCAAGTTGGCAAGTTTGGAAAAACGCGTGCTTCAATTTACCTTATCTTCGTGTCACGTTTTCTCTATTCCTAAAGCTTTTTTTATTATATAGATACTCATGAATCTCAGAGGATTACAGATGTTCTGGAAAGTTTAGAAAATTCTCTCACAGATCCAGATAAGTAAGAATTATTTCAAATAATCTTTCAAGTTATTTAAGACTTCCTTTCCTACATCAAAGAAGAAAGTTAGACAGCTTTTTCTATGAAAGTTACGGCGTTACGCTTTCCATTTTCTTATGCTGATCTTCATTTTCTTTTGCATTCTGCATTTTTTGCACCTAAATAATAGTTTATCTGAACCAATAAGAGAATCCCCAACAAAACAGTTGACACCCCATCCGAAACCGATTGATTCATAAACAAACAGTTGCATTTTCAGGCTGTAAAGACGAATTTTCAACAGAACTGTCGAATTTCCAAATGAATTGTTGAGTCTTTAAGGCCATGTTAAACATGGGTCACGTGACCCAAATTATCGATTTTTTTTGCAACAACTCACCCCCCCGCACCAAAACAGATATTGAGTTGTTTTTTTTGGGGAAAGCCTTAGAAAACAACAAAATGCAAAAAACTCCGAAAAGAAATTTGTTTACGAATTTTTTCCAAAAATTTGAACCAAATGTGTTGTACAAACGTAGTTTATTGTTTTCTAAGGCTTTTCTCAAAATATCAA